>DVZK01000902.1:0-10578 GCA_018236665.1 Calephelis perditalis
GCTCGCCTTTTACGAGCTGCCTGGCAAGGAAGGCAGATGGTCTATTCTACAATGGAGCCCGGATCAACACGGGGGACATCTTTAACCAGTGTTGTCTACTGATTAGCATAATTTGATAAAGTAACATTTCTTGTCAGAGTATATTACCTAATTTTTAAGCTATACTTACGTAGTTTAATCTTGATTGATGTAATACGTAAGTACTCTGAACTGAACCAATGTAGGTAGATTTAATTTTTAGAATTGATTGGATCTGTGTTATTTTATTTTTATGATAATGGAAGGCAAACAAGCAGACGAATTTCTAGATGGTAAGAAATTCACGCCGCCTAGTAACACCAAAAAGTGGTAATGGTGCGTTACCAACCTAAGTTGGCAAGCCGAGTACTTTTCAATCCACCCTCGTATTTACTACTACATACGCCAATCTAATAAAAAAAAGTGTCAACCCAAAACCCAAACGATATTTTTTAAATTATCGCAACGAAATTAAAGTGTATTTGGTATTATATTTTATGTTTAATATGAGTAAAAATAAAATTAATAACCGAAAAGCCTGCCCATACCCATATCAAAATCAGTTTAATGAGGTGTTTGACAAACAAAGCAATTTTGATTTCGATTAAGAATATTCTTTTTAATTATACAGATACCACTCAGTAAAAAACTAAATATCACCCTAGCCTTGCTTTGCCATAATAGAATAAATATTTGAACTGTGATAAGATTAATCATTTGTTTCCATATCTGATTTCTCAGACGGAGCTCTGAGTCCTTTTTTTTAAATATTTAGCGCAGTAAAATGGCAATAAACTGATTAGATTTCTGTAATTAGGTATATTTTCTAAATACACAAAATTTGAGTATTTCTCCCTGTACATTCCCCTGGCTTTCCATCATCAGGTCCAAACTTGGTGGCAATGGGACCATCTAAGAAGTAAGCTCTTTCAAATTAACAAAAGAAGTATCAAGATTGGATTCGAAATCGTTTAACCTACTTAAAAAAAGAAGTCCAACAAACACCCCCTCTTTTTCGAAGTCGTTTAAAAATAGCATCTTTGACTGGCATTGGTTAAAAAAATAGTTACGCGATTTATTTTCACTTGCTGTAGCCCGCGGCATTGCCTGCGTGATTCTATAAGAAGTAGAAGAAGAAAGAATTGTTTCAGGATAAAAACTATCATTATATGTATTAATATAAGTTACCCTCTATGTGTAAGTTACCCTCCATGTGTGTGCCAAATTGCATGAAAATCTGTTAAACAGTTTTTGCGTGAAGAAGTAAGAAACAAACAAACAAACTTACAAACTTTCGCATTTATATTATTAATAATAGGATTAATCATTATGTGCAGTAGAGAAAATTTAAATGCTCACTTACAAAAATATAAACATAATACACGCAATTATGTGTGTCCTGGTGTTGGCTCTGTAGTCAACTTTGGTCTGGATGTTGGCTTGACATGACGGGCAGATGAGGGTTGCGGATTCTGGGCCAACTGCTATGACGTTCATGTTTGCTGGAAAAAAAAAACTTATTATGTGACCATATTGCGTCTGTCAGAGGGGATTTAAAGGACAGGTCTATCGTTGGCTTCGTCTTATCCTGTTAGTAATGGTTTATTTTATGATAATGGAAGGCAAACAAGCAGACGGATTTCCTGATGGTGAGAAATTCACGCCGCCTAGAGACACCAAAGGTGGTAATGGTGCGTTGCCAACCTGAGTAAGGCTCAGGCAAAGTAAGGCTACCGGCTACCTTACCATTCGATGCGGAACAGGTCAACGACAAGCATTAGACGCTATGGCGGCAGGAATAGGTATCAATCCGGGCGAGTCGCTCCGAAACTTTACCACCTAGTAAGATGTCACGATGTTAGTAACGGTTAGCCTATGCTCGCCTTTTAGGAGCTGCCTGGCAGGAAGGCAGATGGTCTATTCTGCAACGGAGCCCGGACCAATACGGTGCCGTTGTTTTGGGGGTATAATAGCAGGTGAACTTAGTAGTTTATGTAGATTAAGACGGCGTACTTCCACTACCACTTGAAGAGTCCACGTCAAAACCAGTAGCAAAAAAGCTGTGATGATAAATGTGGGTATAATTATTTCAGCAACCTTCAGCGCCGATCTGTAGTTTGAGTGGGGACTTTAACTAGTTCGGTAAAGTCATCAATCCAAATGTGTTTCTTTCGTTCTTCTCAGTGCGTGATCCAGTTGTAGATTTAAATTAGTATTACATGGACACTTCACAAGTGTCTTATATATGGTCTATTATTTTTATTATTATTTATTCTTTATTGTAAAATATAAACACAAACATAAAATAAATATAAATATCATAGTAGTTTTTTTAATTTTTTCTGAAAATCTTAGTGCGGTTAACAAAATTCATCTACTTACCAAGTTTTTACAGCACAAATCTTAGTTTCTGATAAAAGTGGCTATGACATACAGAGTGACAGGCAAATATGACGAATCTATAAGGGTTCCGTTTTTGGGCCTTTGGCCACGGAACCCTAAAAACGTGATTTGAGAACCTAAGATAGATTAGAATGAGTTCATTAACATTTAGGTGCGACCGTATGATGTAGACGTCGGCAGAATACGTTCTGCTGAAATTAAATGTGAGCGTAAAGTGTGTCTGGAATACAATGAGTATTGGGTACACCAACAAAGCTCGAATATTACGAATATTTTGAATATACGATGAAAAACTGTCGAGCTACGTATGTTATCAAGATATTACAACTGTTGCTAAACTAAGATTTATTAAAAATGAGTAGCCATCTTGACGTTAAAATAGAAAATTCAATTTATCTACACATGTAATAAATCTGTAGAAGAGTCAATTCTGTACATTGAAAATATTGCAAAAATAAATAGCAGGGGGTGTTACTGGATCGATACCAAACCCAAATATGTAACTAAAAAAAATTTTGTAAGTCTGTCTGTCTGTATGTTGAGGCATCGCGTGAAAGCTAACGGTTCGATTTGGATGAAACTTGGTATAAAAATGGGATACTTTTTATCCTGAAAAAATACGTAGAAAAAAATCTTAATTTTTCAGTTTTATCACGCGAAGACCGATATCTGCGCGGACGGAGTCGCGGGCGGAAGCTAGTATCCAATATGTCACGTGTAATTATAGTAATAATAATTATTCAGGTATCACACTCACCAATGGAAAAGCGTTGCCCATCGATCGTGCAAATACTAATGCCCCAACTGTCAGAACTGGCGCGTGCTAACTGTGGAATATAACTGGCGACCTTCCCATCTGTATTGCTTTTCGCCGCCCAATACATCTCCTCTATATCTTTGATAAAGTCTTGGAAGTCAGGTATCACAAATTGACTTCTAAACGCCCTCGTTATCAAAACTATGTTAGGTGAGATCACTTCTTTGAATGTCTTCCTGTCCAGTTTCAGCGTTTCTGGCGATCCACCCTCAAAATTTGATTCCTTATGTGCTTTGTACAAGTTGTGCATAACTTCTTTGATCCTTGGATCATTTTTTCGTATGCCTGTTGTTCTTAAAGCCTAAAATTGGATATATGTATATAGTAGTTGGTTGTGTATTTTTTATGGTAATGAATTGCAAACAAGCAGACGGATTACCTGATGGTAAGAAAGTCCCGCCGCCTAGAGACACCAAAGGTGGTAATGGTGCGTTGCCAACCTGAGGCCGGGATGTCAGGCACAAAAAGCAACAGCAAGTTTACCGGCTACCGGCTCCGAACCGGAACAATTCACCGTCAAGCTTTGGACGTTATGGTGGCAGGAATAGGTAAGGCGGTAATACCAATCCGGGCGAGCCGCTGCGAAATTCTACCACCTAGTCAGATGTCACGGTGTTAATGACGGTAAGCCTATGGTCGCGTTTTACGAGCTACCTGGAAGGAAGGCAGATGGTCTATTCTGCTAAGGAGCCCGGACCAACACGGGGACGTAATTGCTCAATAATTGGCCTAACCTCAGCCAGAAGACGTCAACGCACCTACAACATATGTTATGTCTATAGGCTACGGTTATGTCTTACTATTAGGAGAGCTGTGTCAAACGCGCAAACGAACGCTTACCACAACCATAAAGATTATATTTAAATTTTGTAGTTTATTATATGCTCTAAAAAGAATAAAACAATTATGTATCTCTGTAATATCTATTTAGTACCAACAAAGTATGAGTTAATCATTCTAGTAGTTTATTCAATGTCTATTTTAAGAGAAACAGTCTATGTCAATAGAACATCATTCAGAATGTGTGTTAGTTTAATTAAGGGTGTTCGTATCACATTAGCATTGAATGTTGGTATACTTGTATGTATAAGCATATTTCCTTTTCACGCCAAATCCCTTAAAAATGTAGACAGAGAGTATCGAATGCCAATTGTCAGGATGCTGATAGAGCTCACTAGCTTCAAAAATTTTATAAGGAAACTTTTATGCAAAAATGAATGTATATCCAACGTTCATAGCGTATATAAGCTCATTATATAAGCGTTCATCAGCAAATAAAACCGATTTCTTCCAATGGTAGGGGACAAGTGCGTATTACCAACATAACAATTTACAGGACAATATGTTGCTGGCAGTGTAAGATTGTTTAGCCATTACCGTACCTAATGAGGATGTCCATTTCTATGTATCCCTTTTTTTCGTCGAAACGGTAGAATTGATATTGAATTTTAGCACAAAAATAAATAAAGCCTTGGAAAAAGATAAGCTAACTAATGTCACGATATGTCAAGGTTGGCGAGCTAAAAGTCGTAGGTGAAACTGAAAATTTCTAACATGTGTAGCGGGTCAACCTCTCGTAGACCATGTCGTAGCTAAGATATCCTACGGAGGCGCTAAGATGATTTTTTAATTCCAACTGTTCTAGTTCAAGCTAATGTTAATTTATTCTTTGGCAAATGAACTGTCTCGTGACATATAGGTTTCGTTTTTTTTTTACCTATAAGCTTCTTGCTTATGGAGTAGTTGCAACACAAACGATGAACTAATTTTATCTTTCTACTCTTAAATCATATGTGTCGATTCGCATTTGCTTCAAAACAAAAACTCTATTTTAGAAATTAGAGGTAATTACAACCTAATCAATATTTCATATTTTAAACGGACAAACACTAGTACGGTAGTAGGTACTATTTAAAATATGTGCTACGGCTACAATCGTCAAGCTTCGGAAATCCGAATGTATTTTAAAGATGTATATATAGAGTTGTTATTACACATAATTAGTCATTTTGCTTAAATTTAGATAAGGTCAGCCAATTTAAAAATAGAAGTATAAAGAGTAAAAAGTGTAAAGCCGAAGCGCATAATTTAAATAGTAGTACTGTACTGTTTTACGTAACACTTACAATTTATTATTATTTATAGCCTACCGGTTTCGCATTTTTATCTGGGCTTAAACTTAAACTAATACCTACACCTACTGCTAAGTAGGCTATTTATATGATTCCAAATTATAAGTGATACATTAAATAGTACTAGTATTTCTTCATTTAAAAACATGAATTCTCAGTATTCATATTATACTTACAACTACTGCCTAGAAGGCTATTTATATGATATGATTCCAAATTATAAGTGATGCGTTAAATAGTATTAGTATTTCTTCACTTAAATATATGAATCTTAAGTATTCATATAATACATACACCTACTGGCTTGTAGGCTATTTATATGATTCCAAATTATAAGTGATACGTTAAAATATAGTAGTAGTATTTTTTCATTTAAAAATATGAATCCTAAGTATTCATATAATACATACACCTACTGCCTAGTACGCTATTTATATGATTCAAAATTATAAGTGATACGTTAAAATATAGTACTAGTATATTTTCATTTAAAAATATGAATCCTGAGTATTCATATCACCTACTGCCTAGTAGGCTATTTATAAGGTTCCAAATTATAAGTGATATGTAAAATAGTACTAGTATTTCTTTATTTAAAAATATGAATACTCAGGTATTTGGAAGTTTCACTAAGCGTTGACGATGAAAAATATAAATTACTACATCGTAACTAATTTTCATCTTACAGAAAGTAAACAAGCTGGCGGCTCTACTAATAGTAAGAGACAACTATCGTCTAAATATACCGTAGATGTTACTGTTGCGTTGCTTTCCTCTCCAGCTATAGCGTAGTAAAAATAGGTATGTGTTCTTACCGCTAGAAATTTTCCCACTGGTAAAAGTCCAGTTTCTTCATTTTTGAACATATCAAATAACACATCGTCTGCGAATTTATGGGATCCTTCTCGTACTCTGTAACATTTAAAAAAACACAACATGAGTCACCATGAACCACATTAGGAAATTACTGTATAAGGGGAACTATTAATATTTTTTTTGGATTTATACAAAAATGCAATAAAAACAATAATTTTAGTATTAAATTAAAATCCAAGTAGGTAAACATAAACTAAGAAAATTGATTGCAATAGCACTATAGTTAATTTAAAAAAAATATAAGAACCATCTAGTCATGTTAGCTTTAGATGAAAAAATTCCGCATCGAAATCGGCCCAAAAGGTTAAAAGTTATAAGGCCTTAAACACATGAAAACAGACACACACACATACACAGAGAGAGATAGAGGGGGAGTAAAATTTATAATGCCTCTATTTTATCGTGGGTTAAAAATAAAGATAATTTAAACGAAATTAAAAATAATACTTTTTTAACAAACCAGCAACTATTAAAATGTTTTTTCGGTGTGATTTTTTGAGGAAATCCTCGAAACGGCTGGACTAGTTTCAGTGGAACTCTTACTTAAAGACATATGTATTAACGAAAGTAAATTAGGCTACTTTTTACCAAGATCACTTATATACTGTAGTGTTTCCCACGGGATAGCAAAAAACCCTTTAAAACGCGCTCGGTTAACAACTAGCTATTATTTGAAGAGGCTATATCATTATAATAGATAAATAAGTAAAATGGGTTTTTTCGTTACGTATTTTATTTACCAATCCAAGTGTAAATGATATGTCAAACAAATTGTAGGCGTGTATCTTATCTATAAATGGAATAGATCAACAAATCTGTCGTTATAGTCTAATTATAGTACATGTTTGTTGACGTAGGCGGGCGTGTCTACGACGTATTACCACGTCATGTGAAAATCACCTGACATTTTATATTTTTAAACACACTGAAGGCAAAGCACATCTTGCATGTTTTGTGACATTCTTTTAAAAAACAGCGGAGTTGTTTGGTGAATTCTACGAAATGAATCCAGAGTTTTACTAAAGTTACGATGAGTGATAATAATGTTAACATTGTTCTTAGGCATTTTTAGAAATATAATAAGAGTTTAAGTAATTTATTTTATCATTTACAAATAAAAATGAATCGGCAAATGTGTTGCTAAGGCCAAAATTTGAGAATCGCTCGCATAGTTGAGCTATTTTTTTTATGACAAAAAAAAGAGTGTGTGTATTCATGTACGCACGTAAGAAGTTATACTTCTTTGGCGTAACAATCCAAAAATACCAAAATAAAAATAAAAAGTTCGCAACTAACTTCAGGGTGTTGCTTTTTTCTGTCGGTAGCAACTAACTTCAGACTGTCACATTTATCTGTCGGTGTGCGCGCACATCGTAAAAATTCACTCTCATAATTTTTCCCAATCGCGCCAAAAGAAGTAAGTATAACTTCAAAAAAGTTTGTTATGGACTGAAAATCTGAGAAAATTGAAGAAAATAGGAAATGCAATTCTTATTTTGTTCGTCATACAAACTATACGTGGTGACACGAAGTATGTCAAATCATCACAATTACAACCATGGGGCCCCTACACTGCAGCCTTCGTAAACCAATCTTTCAAATTAAGGAAAAAATGTTTAGTAATGTTTACTCTACTAAACTTCTCTTCCTTTGACTTTTCTTTTTCACTGTTTTACCTTTATCTACAGTACTTTGTAAAAACACGATTATATTGTTTTTTTAAAAAAAATAATAGATAATTCGGCTAAAAAAATTGTTAATTTTATTTGAAAAAAATTGAGGCCACACTTTTGTTGCCTCGAGGCATGCAGATCTCTTAATCCGGTCCTACCCAAATCGCGTAATAGTAAGCATTTAACCTTTTAAATCTGGATCTAATGAGACAAATTTAATTCTTGTCTGTATAGACGTTAAGGTACGTTTATTAAATAAAACATACCAATGTCGTCGAATGGACGTAAAGTAATAATTTTGTAAATCCGATGGGTTTGTCTGACGATAAGCATATTATGAGTTAAATCTGGATTTAAATAACAGAATTTAATTTTTATCCGTGTGTTATTACCGACGTCGGTAATAACTATTAATTCGCATCCATATCCCCGTGAAGGCAGGCAGAGGTCCAACCAAGGCATCGTGATATTTGGTATTCGATACTCTGGGCCCATAAGATACTTAACGTGAAGATGTGTTTGTATGTGTGTATATTTGTATTTAAAAATACAAGAATGAGTCAATCCAAGGGGCTAATCGCGTATCTTTTTAGTGATGATTATTAGGTAAGCGTATATCCCATAACTGTCAAATGATGTGTTTTACAATGCTATGTCCAGTGACTAACAAAAATACACTAGATATAGCAAATACAAAACACGTCATTTAATAAATAATATTATAAATAAGCTCTACGAATCACCATGTACTAGATATGTACATACTAGTTGAAGAACCCAGCCTTATTAAGATTATGCATATACGGTCAATTTTAACAAAGTGTCGATCTAGGTTTTTTTTAAATTTAATTTAATTTAAAAAAAAATTAAAATGTTTGCAAAATGTAACGGCATTGTGTCAAAACCCTATGCTTAAATGCGTTAATTGACATTTTTTCTTATGAAATAGAATAATCTAAAAAATGCTAATCTATCATACGTAGTAAATTACAAAAATATTTGCTGATATAGTTTTGAGGAAAAATACGTAACTTATACGCCATAGGCTTATTTTAGACGTTCTTGCCATAAGATTAGATAATTAAGATTAATTATGAATGCAAAGTCATTAAATACGTTTGCTATTCGTTTAACCAAAAAAAATGTTTGAAATACGGACAAATAGGGCGATTAAAATTTTTTAATACAAAAAACTGGCTGAATTTGGCAGTCGACGTTGCTCATATTAGTAATATCAAGAATAGTTGACAATACATTGCCGGACTAAAAATTTAAGCCTCTGCTTAAGAACCCGCTTATTAATTCATTAATAATTTAAAAAATACATACATAACATACCACATAAATATGACACTGGTGATAATTCTATTATTACTTACTAAAATTTGCCATTTTATAAAATTGCTGTAAATGTAGTGGAAGTCACTGGCAACTTAGGTATTTATTCTTTGGAAAAAATCCTCTTTCTTTCTGATTTAGGACCGGCCATTATTAAACAATTTCTCTACTGTAACCAAACCGTTGCTAGGCCGTTTTGTATCGATTTTACTTTCCGTTTTAAGATATTTATTGGCTTTTTACGTAAGAGTCATTTCGATAACAACAGTATGTTTACTCTTGAATCTTGATATTATACAAATTGAAAATTGGAATCGTACTCGTATCGTATGTCATTTTAGGTGCTTTTGAACACCGTACAAGCGGATTATTACAATTTAATTACGAATAAATTCAATAATTCCAGTAAAATAATTCATTGTTTACTAATAACTAAATATTAATATTACGCCAGTAGTGTGTCAAAGAGTACTTAAAATAACTTACGATTACGATTCCAACTTCTAATATTTCATAAATCGAGATTCAAGAGTAACCCTACAGGTCTCGATTGGAATTGGAGCAATATCGCATTTTTATTAAAAAAAAGTTTTATCTAATGGCTGTTTTTTTAGTTTATAGAATGTTTATATTATAAGTAAATTATAAGTATAGCCAGTAGGTATATAATATTTTTTATATAAATTGCACGAAATAACCACTAGGTTTAAAATTTGTAATTAGGTCAAACCAAGTAATGTTTATCAACTAAATCAGTATCTTTCAAAAGCCAACATCAAGATTCGATTTATCTATGAAAATAAATAAAATTGAAGTGTATGTCTAATATCAAAATAATCATTTTACGTTACACACACATGAATGTATATATCACATATACAGAAACATTACTTTTTTAATTTATGTCTATAGATCTACTTTTTTGTTCCATAATCTCTGAAACGGCTGAAATGATTTCGATGGGACTTTCGTTGGCTGGTGGCTAACGTTACGTATAAGGAGTAACTTAGACTACTTTTATTTTAGAAAAATCTGAAAAACTTTTTTGTTAAGTGCACGACAACGAAATCACGGATACAATCTCTAATTATATAGCAATATCTAAAAGTTAATTCTAATTTAGACAATGTGAACGTATATTCATTCAACCATTCTATTACACCATAAGATTATAAATCTGAAAATGTCTTTGCTAGTCTTCTTTCCCCGTGTTGGTCCGGGCTCCTTTGCAGAATAGACCATCAGCCTTTCTTGCCACGCTGCTCGTGAAAGGCGAGCATAGGCTTATCTTCACTAACATCGTGACATCTAACTAGGTGAT
>DVZK01000903.1:0-10576 GCA_018236665.1 Calephelis perditalis
AGCTGACTAGAAGTTTGGTGCGATTTCTATTTATACACATAAGAAATGGATGGTAGATACATAGAAATAATGTATCTACCATCTATAGCACAAGCATATAATTTGCTTACTTAGTGCTTAGATTGATTTTTGTAATTTAGCAAAAAAAATATATAATTTGAAAAGTTTATTGGACCTATATCGGGTTTAGCAATTTTCCCATTTTTTTTTAAATTTTGGGTTTTATTAACTTTGTATTTTTTTCATATTTTTACAGATAGTGGAGCTGAAATGTTACAGTCACTACGTATAGAAACAAGAGAGAAGAGTTTAATAGGATTTCAAAATGATCACTGTTATACACCACTCACATCCCCTAGTCAAACTCTACCCCAAAAGCGTGAACCGTTACTAGGATATGATGAACCTGTTATTGAGATTAGCCACACTCCACCACCTAAGCCGGTCACCACACCAAAAAAGATTACTATTTTAGAACAACAGATTATACCTAAAGGCAGAAAGATTGCAA
Source organism: Calephelis perditalis (assembly GCA_018236665.1). Lineage (NCBI taxonomy): Eukaryota > Metazoa > Arthropoda > Insecta > Lepidoptera > Riodinidae > Calephelis > Calephelis perditalis. The sequence continues at coordinate 512 of DVZK01000903.1, forward strand.
TCACTCCTTCAGAACCAAGTGTTGTAATAAAAGGAAATGATTTACTCACTAAACCATTACCAGTATTAACCAAGTCTAAAATTGTAAGTGACTCAGAGAAAAAAACTGAACCGGAATTAAAACCAAGTGATTCTTCAGAAAGTTCAGCAACTAGTACTTCCGAAGAGAGTACAGTTGATAGAGATTCTGACTCAGATTATAAAGATACAAAAGATAGATCATCAAATTATAAGGTGAAGAAGGTGAAAAGTAAGCCAAGGATTTTGAAAAATGTTCAGTCCACAAGAGGAACGAGAGCAGAGAAAACCACACCACAAAGACTGAAGGGTATTAGAAGTTTAACTAAAAAAGAGATTAAAGAAAAGATTAATAAAAATGTAGTGGTAGAAAAGAAACTGGAAGCATTTGCTGTTTCAAAAGATAGCAGTGCAGTATCTGTTACACCAACTACTACTACTGATCAGGCCAAGACTTTAGTCAAAGCAACTCCACCAACAAAACCTGTCAAAAAAGAAAGGAAGACTCCAGCACATATGACTGCACTTTTTTCAGATATGACTTCATTATTTTCAACACCTGATGTCATTAGAAGAGTCTCAACGGAAAATAAAGTCCCAGGAAAAGAAACTGTGCAACAAAATAGTACAAAAGCTGGGAAGACTAATGAAGTAATGGATGAAAAAGTTGATTTGTCTAAACAAGAAACAGTTGAAAATGTTAAAGCAGCAGTCACATCTAAAACTTATGCAAGAGCAATGAAAATTGGAAGTGAGAAACCTAAAGGCTATGAACCTATACCACAGTTAGATGATGCAAGCTTAGCTCAAATTTTACAAGATACAACTCCTGCTCCTACAAAATCACAGGTGAATGTTTCAACAGCAAATGCTATTAATAGTCCAGTGTTGGCAGGTCCACTTTCGCCCACATTAGATTTGCTTGGAGGCTTGCAACCCGAAGAAGATGGCTTGACAGAAGATTTATTGATGCATGTAGCTCAGTTAGTAGAAAGCTCGGAAAATCTGCAAGAAGTAATTGATAAACAGGTCCTAGGGAAAGTTGACACAGTACCACCAAAAGTAGTTGTTGCTCCAACAGTACAACAAGCACAAACACCAAGTAACTTATATATTCAAACACCTGTTAAAGTCATTAAAAGTGCTGCTCCTCGTAAAGATCCCATTGAGATAGTTCGTCGTGATGGACGTGTTATAACATTGCCACCCATTGAAGCTCCAGCTACAAGAGCATCAAAAAGAAAAAGTCAAGTGGAATCAGTGGCTCCTGTAGAACCAATTTCCACTGTAAGTCCTGAGCCATCTATTCCACCAGTTCCAGTTACTCCAGATCCAGTATTACAGCCTGTATCGAGGCAATACCCAAATAAGAAATTAGTAATGAAAAAACAGGAACCAGTTACGAAACCACCGGTTGTTGAAAAAATGTCAGCAGAATCTCAAGAAAGTTGGAATTCAGAAGATGATCCATACAGGTGAACATTTATTTATGTAGGATTAAGTTATTATATTTTATTGTATAATTAGGCAAGGTAAAAGATAAATTTTATACTTGTATTTACATTTTTGACAGAAACCGTGCAATAAATGTTTTAAAATAAGTATCTTCACGCCAATATCCCCCAAGTGGTAAACAGATGCACAGCTTTCAGTTTAAATGGGGAAAAATAAAATTAGCCAAATGGGTTGATTTGGGGATGGGAACACATTTAGCAATTCATTTTTATATTTATAGATAAAAGTGATTGTCTACTTTGCTTAGTCAACGCGTCACGCCTGAACGGATGAACCAATTTGGCTAATAATTTTTTTCTGTGTTGGTTATTGTCAGGCTAAAGTTCCTATGAAGAGAAAAACCTAAAAATTTTAAGGAAAAAGAAGAAAATTATTGATATTTGATGGAAGGTTTAAGTGAAGTTTTTTTACACTTAAACCTTATAAAAGTAACAAAGTTTGTTGTGTAAAAGAGCAAATCTTAAAAAAGTTTCTATCCATAACTGCAACAGTTAACGAAGTTTAAAATGAGTGCAAAATCATAATAAAAAGCTGAAAGACTTGCACAAGCGCCCTAAAACCTTGGCCATAAGACAGCAACGCACCTACAACATTTATTGTGTCTGTAGGTCACAGTTATCTCTTACCATTAGGAGAGCCTTGTGCTTGTTCTCTATCTTGTCACAAATAAAAAAAACTAATTTCCTTCCCGGGAACAGCCTGTAAATATTTTTATATTCACCCTTTACAATATCTTGATGCAAAATTTATGATCATGTCAATTTTTAGGTTATGGTGTATTTGTAAACAACCCCATAACAACAGATTTATGATATGTTGTGATGGATGTGAAGATTGGTTTCACGGGAAATGTGTTAATATTACTAAAGCCATGGGCCAACAAATGGAGGAACAAGGTATTGAATGGAGATGTCCCAATTGCACAAAAGGCGCTAAACCATCTCTACAACCCAAGATTTCTCCTAAGGTAAAATTATAAAATCCATATGTCCATCCATACTAATACTATAAAAAAAGTCTGTCCGTCTGTTACACTTTCACGGCTAATCTGCTAGACATATTTGTTTCAAATTCAGCTGTGTTTAAAGAACCAAATTCAAACATAGTCCACCTTTTATCAAAATCTAATAGAAGATGGAAGTATAAAAATCAATTTGAAATTAAACAAAGCTCCTGTCCGTATTAACTATTCTACACTGACGAAGTCACGGCGAAAAAGCTAGTATTAAATAAATTGAAAATTGCTTATTTTATAAAAATTGTTAATTCATTTGCCTCTTCATCAGAGATGACCTGTGACAACCAACATAAATTAAATATTAACTAATATAATAATTTGCTACTCTTTCCATAAGCATAGCAAATGTTATGATCGTGACTACCTCTATGCCTCTAGATATTAACTAAAAGCTATAGCCTTGCAAGACAAAACTTAATAGAATTCTTGTTGCAGCCAACTGCTACACCTAAGGACCCTGCTGGAGTAAGTACAACACAACCTGCTAATACAAAAGAGAACACATCTAAGACAACGTGCATTGTTTGTAAAAAACTAGCACGAGCTAGTAGTATTTATTGCAGTGACGCGTGTATATTAAAACACGCTCAGGATTCCTTAGGGACTCAAATTGGTGCTTCCAAAGGCGATAGTAGTAGTAACAAACAGGAAAGACAAAATTTAGAATCCCGAGTAAGTATACATTACGTGGAAAGTGTTTACTACATCATTTATAAATATTCAAATGACTTAAACGTTTTTAATTTGTAGGTTATTGTGTATGAAAGAAAATCTGGGAGACTTCTGGCGGGTCCAAATGCTCCCACTGCAGAAAATTTAAAAGCATGGTTACAAAAGAATCCCACATTCGAAGTGGTACGTCCTGGAACTCTGAGCGCTATTAAACCTAATATAGCACGGAAAAAATCATTGGAGCCACAAAAAATTCAAACAACGCTTAACTTTGCGAGAATACCAAAAAAATCTGTTGAACAGCAGACACCTTTGGTTAAAAGTCCGCAGATAGAACAAAAAGAAAAGGTATCTAGATTACTTCCTTCGCCAAAAGAAGAAGTAAAAGTTGTTCCACCGCCTAAAACTCCAGTGACACCGAAACTTACACAAACAACTTTACCAGAAACTTCAAAATCTACAAAATCTTCAAATGAGCCGAAAAAATTAGTTCGGGCAACATTAAGTCGATCTCAGTCGTCGCATGAAAAAGTAAGTGCTATTAATTTATTAGCTGCTGCTGTGTATTTTTTTCAGCGCCATCTATTATAGCAAATTTTCCCCTACCTATTTTCAATCACTCAACCTCATAAAGTTCATATTAATAAGGAGATTAGATTATTATTATTTACATTCAATTATTAAGAGATATGTTTCTAAATCAGAAGGTTACCTCAGCAATTTTAAACTAATAAATTGATTAAACTTGAAATTTGAAAATAATAAGAACAGAATCCACATTTTTTTTGGTAAATGCTTGTACTTTTCGACTATACACTGTGTATGTGTATAGTGAAAAAGTACAAGTGTTTACCTAAAAAAAAAGTGTGTACACAATGGAATTCCACCAAGTGCCGACGATAACAAGTATAGATTCTAAGATCAGAGTATCTTAGCTCAGCTCAGATTACATATTTTTAAAAGAAGGAATGTTATTTCTGATCTGTTAACATTGAAATTGTGTAACATTAAAGAAAAATCAAATAATTTTATTTGCTGATTCAAACTATACCAGTGTTGCCACAGTTGTTTTAGTTGAGTAGCTGAGTGCTGACACACTTATCAATGCAAAATATTTCCAACCTTTGGTTTGTAACACACCAGTAATATTTTTTGGATTTATGCAATGTATATGTCTTAGTTTGTACTAGCTGATGATCCGTCTGCGATTTATTTTATGGAATTGCAAGGCAAATAAGCAGACACATATACTTCATATAAAAAATGAAACACTTGTTTAATTGTTGTGGCTGTTGTATTACATCATAATAATATTATGTCACACACATTATCATATCTTAAACCAAACAAATAGATTTTAAATATAGATTTTCACCAAATCACAAAAGGTAAGCAATATTTTTTAAATATGTTATAAATTATTAGGTATATCCTAAACATTTCCTTGTCATAGTTCTTAGAATAACATTTTTGTAAGTGTTACCCAAATTGATCAATGTGTGGGATGGAATTATTGCCAACATGTGATACTATTTGTTTAAAATTTTTATATGTCCTGGCGCAAACTGTAAGACATGTTAGGTTTATTGATTACTCCAGATTAGAATACATCAACATACTAGTTTCAAACAACAAAATTGCTACTATTTACAATTTTTGTTTTGTTTTCTAGAATATACAAAATGATGTTTAAATCCAAATAAAATTATTTAATTTGCAAATTTTACGCCAAAAAATGTAAGTATTATGGTGTGAAAAAACAGGAAAAACAGTGCGCTTATGGCCTATGAATGAAATGGACTTATCGGAAGCAAAAAACCCCCAAATATATCCAACTCTCCATACAACACACACTACTGAACTGTTTTATTAGCACCAACAAAATGTACACTACTAAAACTCAACATAATATGTTTCGCTTCGTAACCGAAGCATCATCAGGAGGAAATTATGTTTACAATTTATTTGCAGTCTAATTGTTGTATATTTCTTACCATCAGAAACTTTTCTTATGTTTTTCAATTTGTCTTCCAGCAAAATCTGACTGAAACTGGGCCACATAATATATCTTAAGTCCAAATAAAATTATTTAATTTAAGAATGGATTTCCGCAAAGTAACGCCTTCTTCTATCAAATATCTAAATTATTTAAGTAATTTCCCGCCAAAAAATATAAACGTATTATGGCGTGACAGCCATAATCAGCCTTCTATCACATATCTAAGTTATTTAGGTAATACTTAAAATTTCAAGATATGCATTCAGCAAAATTGCCACACTACACTTTCTACAACAATCTCTGATATAAGTTGCTGTGTGACACAAGAGGCTATATTTGTTTACAGTGTGTTAGGAGTATAAGTGATTAATGATTCTGATCATGATGCAAGTGATGTAACACAGCTGTAAAGCCTCCAGCCTGTGTTTGCCGCCGAAAAATTCCGTGCTTGTTTTATTTTTATTATCGAAGGTGTTAATGATTTTATTATGTATTCTAATTTCTTAAGAATAGAGTCTTATTTTACTTATAGTAATAAGAAACCCATAAATGAAGGAACTGTGAATTTGTTTTATGCATTAACATTTTAACTATTATAGGTGACACTTTTGATTTGTGGTTACAGTGAGTAGATCTTGCGGTTTTTAAATATTTTGGATTTAAATAATACAAAATCTTTTTTTTTATTAGTTGAAAACCATGTAACTTGTTATTTTTTATATATAATTTTTGGTAAAGTTCTTTTAATATTTTTATTTTTTAAAGCATTAATATGACATTAACATTTTTATAATTTAACTTTTACCCTCGGAATCGCTCGCATTTACGTAAATAAAGAAGTATCCTATGTTATTTTTAATACCTGCATGAACATGTATACTAAGTTTCATGATGACTGGTTACATAGTTTTCGGGTGAAAGAGTAACATACAAACTTACATTGGGATTTATTATTCAATAGCTTAATGTTAGTAGAAAAGAGGGCTAGGTCCCTTTAAGCACCTAACATTACTTTGGTTTTCGTTGCACTCAAATGTCTCTTTCTTTACAATTATTATCTTATATGATTTATGCGTTTTTAAAAAGTTCGAAAACATTCCAAAGTAGTACTTAGTGGACTCCATAATAATGATACTATACAATTTTACACCGAAAACAATGTGTACCAATATGTAGGTGCCTATTACAAGGAAGTAGTGTGTCATCAACCTTGTTTTGTTTGTATTATGATGAAAACATGAACTTCGCAAACTTACGATAATTATTACGTTAGCCTTCAGTGTCTCCCTCGACATCGCGGCGGAAAGAACCGGAGAGAAAACCGAAAATGAGCTCCGAGGAACCAATAAGAGACAACGTCAGGAAAGCTTTACAGGAACAAATGTCCATTAGGATGGCAGAAAACAAAGGATCTAAGTTTACAGAGGAAGAGATACAACAGTTCGCTCACGATACAGAGTTGGAGTTACACGAGCTCTTCAACCGAGATGTTGGAATGAAATATAAAGCGAAATACAGATCGCTAATGTTCAATATAAAAGATCGTAAAAATCTGTCCCTTTGGGAGAAAATTTGTGAACGTATTATCACCCCTAAGCAATTGGTAAGGATAAATATGGTCATTTTGTATATAAATTTGTATAACTTTTATGTGGTATTAAAAGATGTGTTTATTTTTAAGGTAAGGCTATCACCAGAAGAGTTGGCTAGTCAAGAGCTAGCTCAATGGAGGGATAAAGAAGCCAAACATCAATTAGAGCTAATTAAAAAATCTGAATTGGATCTCTTAGCAGCGAGCAAAACATATGTCCTGAAAACTCATAAGGGAGAAGAGGTATTTATTGATTTTAGGCAAACTAATATTTCATATTGAGTATGAAAGTATCTTCACGCCCATATCCCCGAAGAGGTTGGCAAAGGCACAACCAGGGCACCCACAACTAGCCGAAGACACTAAGTCCCAAAATGTGATAACTGGCAAGCCTATCGCCAACCGTTGCCCTGGATATCTAATCCCAGGCAACATTTTTTTAAATTGGAAAACCCATATTTTCATTTTGTTGCCCGACTCGGAAATCGAATCCGGGATCTCATGAATCAAGTCCAACACCTGAACCGCTAGACCACAGAGGCAATGTATTTTGTTTTTTAATCATTTTTTGTGTATGATTTTTAATAATATATTCCAAAATTTTGTAGGTGATGGAGACAAAGGAATCGGTATCTACTGAGTTGGATCCTAATGTGCCTGTAGAGGATTTGGTGACGGTTTTAAATGACACTGTTGGTGATGGACTACCAAGCGAGGAACCAGAAGAAACGTAATACCAAATTTGTTGATTTATTATTTTATTTTTAGTTTTAATATTTCCGAAAATGTTTACTATAATTTTACACCTTTTAGGTCTAAAAAAGAAGACTCGAAAAAGAAACATTCAAGTAAAAAGAAAGATAAGGAAAATGGTAGTCATCCTAAGAAAAGAGATAAAGATTCCAATAAAAATTCTGACACCGTAAAATCAAGGTCTTCCAAAAGAAAATTTGAGGAACAAGAGCGAAGGTCGTCTCGACGATCGCGGTCTGATAAGAAATCAAGTAGATCAAGGTCAAAGTCAAAAGAACGGTCTAAAATAGAATCTTCAAAGGAAAAGGTTGATTCCAGTGAACGTTCTCGGCAAAGGTCTCGATCGAGAGAACGGTCGAAAAGAAAATCTAGGGAACATTCTAGGTCGAACTCAAGAGGTCGGGCTCGATCGCGGTCTACGAGACGTTCTTCCAGACGCTCTCCATCTAGAGATAGTACAAAAGACAAAAGGAGACATAGGTCCCGTTCAAAACAAAGGCAAAGTAGTACAGATGAAAAGCATAAACATAGGTCCAAGTCGCAAGATGTATACAATAAAAGCAAAAATGAGTAAGTATTTTTTTGACGAAGTGTAAATAAATTATTTTTGACGTATGTTTATTTTTTGTTTTCCTACACTAGTTGTTATATCAAATGATTATAAACTTAAATCGTCACGTCTTATTAACATTTTTAAATTATTTATACGGGATACTCGCAATATATTTTTTTTTCGATGAAATTAAATATTTTGCTGACTATGTGTGTTACAAAAGATATTTGTTTGTACCAACATATTCTACTACATTATGGTGTGCATATATTTTTTAAAATTATACAAATTATTTACATTTATTACATATCATGTTTGAGGTAATATTTGAACAATTTTAGAATGTGATTAGTTTTTCCTTTACCATAAGCTACCACAGTTTCCAATCCTAGCAATTCCAGGAAAAGAAATGTCAAAACAAACTCCCAGGAACCAGTATTAATCCTATCTACCAAAAACTGCCACCGTTCCCAAACCTAGCCAGTCAGGGAAAAAAGCGGCGAAACAAACTCCTCGGCAACTAAAAACATATTGTTTGCTATGAAATTAATATTAGGAAAAAAACATTGTTAGGAGAGGTTGAGATCATAGTGCATATAGCAGATATGCAACTACACCGAAATCTCGACAAATAAAATACATATATTGCGAGTAGGTATCCCGTATAAATGATTAAAAAAAAAATTATATTTTAAAATTTTATATTACTCTATTCTATTGAAACAAAATAAACATTTGAAGTAATTAACAACTATCTGTAAAATACTCAATTCAATTATGCAGCATATGATAAACACTGATACTTACTTAGCAGTCTTTTACTATAACATTCTGGGTTAAATGGAGGAGGAAGTATATTAACATTATTTACTAAGTATTTTAGGTCACTGTCAGGAAATATATTTCGTCGGTTATTTTTGAAATGTTATTCTAGATAAGTTATTTATTTTTTCGTTATAGAAAAAAATGCTTCGAATAGTTTTTTGATTAAATTCAGTTTTTTTATGATATTGGAAAGCAAACAGACGGATTTCCTGATGGTAAGAATTTCACGCCGCCTAGAGACAACAAAGGTGGTAATGGTGCGTTGCCAACCTGATTCCGGGATGTTAGGCCTCGAGCAAAAGTAAATGTACCGGCTACCTTATACTCCGAACCGAAACACGTCAACAGCAAGTGCTGACGTTATGGCGGCAGGAATAAATTGTTGCATCAAAGATACACTGACGAAATCACTGGTAGTTGCAAGTTATTAAAAAAATAATATGTATGGCTAATTGTTCCCCCAGTAGCGATTGGTTAGCAAATTTTTGTTTATAAAATCAATAGTGGCACTGGACTACCATCACACAAAGTGCCACAATACTGTCGAAAACGAGCAACCGTTGTTAGCAATTTTACTGATCGAACAAAATACTACCATTTGTTATCAAAACGAATCGTTTTTAGAATATAGGAACCGAGCATTAAATTTTGACTTTGCAATAACCATTGGTAAAAAACAAAAAGAAAACAATTAATATAACACTTGTTACAATAAAATTGTATTTGCCTTTTAGTTCCACAGATTCAGATTCAATTGAGAGGCCGAAATCTGCAATGTTGAAAGAAATTCACCCCGAGTACGATCCACATGAACCAATGATCACATCTGCCTTTTCCGAAGAAGATTTAAGAAAGTCGAGAGAAGACATTTATGACGAGCCTTCTGCTGTTCCTAACTATGAGGATTTTAACACATCAAAAGTTTTTGCTATCGACCCTAATGTTTCATTACTTTCTGATAATTATACAAAGAAACCAGATAACTCAGCAGGTAAATGTTACAAAATCGAATGGCTTACCATACAATAACTCTTTATTGTGCACTAAATACAGAGAAATTACAAATACATCAAATAAAACTTAAATTATAAGATACACAAAGGCGGCCTTATCGCCAAGTCA
>DVZK01000904.1:0-10574 GCA_018236665.1 Calephelis perditalis
ACTACCTATTCTTGCCGCCATAACGTCATGACGTATTCCGGTTCGGAGGGTAAGGTAGCTGGTATTCTTACTTTTGCTCGAGTCCTAACATCCCGGCCTCAGGTTGGCAACACACCATTACCACCTTTAGTGTCTCTAGGCGGCGTTAATTTCTTACCATCAGGAAATCCGTCTGCTTGTTTGGCTTCCAATATCATAAAAAAATAAATAAAAAAAACTTATAGACACCGTATATTATATTATAAGTGTGTCGTCCTGTGGCCGGGGTGTTAATTGTGACTATTTACCGGCTACCCTACTCTTCGGACCGGAACATGACATTTTTATGATATTTGAAGGCAAACAAGCAGACGAATTTCCTGATGGTAAGAAATTCACGCTGCCTAGAGACACCAGAGGTAGTAATGGTGCGTTGCCAGATTGAGGCAGGGATGTTAGACCTCGACATTGTCATTATAGCCGGCAGAAATAGGTAATGTGGTTGATCCCTACCCGAGTATGTTGCTACAACGGCACTCTAACAAGATTGATTTTTGCAGGCCTTTCTTTAGTGATGAGATCCATCCATTCATGAAGCAAATGGCAAAGGGGCTCCAAATGAAAGAGAAATGTCCCTGCTCAAAGCCCGATTACTGCAAGTAATTTTCACACTAACATTGGAGTTATACAAATTAAATTGTTCTTGTTTTCTGAATTAAGACTTTTATTAACTCCTATTACTAATATTTCGATATAATATGAAGATCTAGTTATTGAAGTTAACTTAGCCTTGGAGACACCCCACCCTCCAATGAGTTTCCGTCGAGCTTTTTTATATTTATAGTAAACTAGTGGTCGCCCGTTGGTCGAAATTCGACCATAATAAATTTTAATATCTTGTTGATAAGAACGCCATCTTTATTTCTCAAGACCAATCGCGCTATCTGTGATATTTTTGTCGTTATCATTAATATAGTTGTTTGTGTGTCAAATGCATCGTAGTGTGGGTAATGTTTGATTTATTGATTTAATGTTCTTTATAAGCATTATTATTGAAAAATATTAGCGTTCTGAACTTCTCCTACACATAAACTATAAGTGTGCCAAATTTTATGCTCCTCCGTTGGCGCAATTTTCGTAAAAAGAGGTCCAAAGTTTTGGCATCACGTACCTATTAATATTATATAGATGTGCGCGTCCTAGACCTGCAGGTATGGTTTACTTTGTTATAAATTCACTTATCATATTGTGTAACTAATAATTATAACCTTAGTCCTATTTTATTGTTATCGTACAATATTCTATTAGTACTTCCACGTACGTAGAAATATTATTTATTATTCAAGATGCAGATCTCATTAGCATAATATTATTGTCTTTATTCGAACACTGAAGTTTATTGTTTTGAGGGATGTTACAGTCACATATTCGATAATATCGATACAGAGATTCATTAGCGTTAAAATATTCCATTGCCAAAGAATTAACATTTATGTTAAAAGAATGCGATAAAGTAGACTGAACACCATGAATGTTGCCGATGAATCTCTTTTCCCTTTTGACTAGGATCTTGTGTCACTAACTTTCTCTACAGACTAAAATCACAGAATAAATTTCGCTCTCTCCTCTATTAGCTCGCCTATAATAAAACGCAACGCTAACCTGCAATCAAAATTGAAACAAAAGAAATGATAGTAAAATTGCTTGTATTGCTATTGATAATACGATTCGGTGCGGTACCTTCCTGGAAGGAACACCAGCCGAAGATATCTAAATTGCGGAACAAAATAGTGTATGTTTGCTCTACCATGAAAACCACTACAAGGATTGAGATGAAAAGTTCTCCTAAAGGACACTTTTTAACGTCAGTGATAGCCCGGTCACAAGATTGCCTTAAACATGTACAAAAATATTTTTTTTTAAATCGACAAATTACAAGTATTCTAAAGAGTAGGTAAGTATTTGTTTCTTTTTCATTTTATATGACATATATGTTATGAAGGACGTAGGTATAACGATTATTAAATTTTAATGACGTACCTATATATAAAATAACATTGTTTTAATAACAATATGTACATGTTTTCTTTGTGACGTTGGAAGTTGAATTAATTCGGAAAAAATATATACAATTAAATGGTCCACGTTTTATTGCACGTTTAATACTATACTTAAAAATAACCACCGAACCAAATCATAATACATCTTTATTTTAAGTATCGTGCTATAGACATAACTTAACATGTCTTACTGTTATTTTTACCCGGGTATTAAAATAATGTTGCTGTTTCGTGAGAAGTCTGAAATATCAAGAAATAGCCTGTATCCTTTTTGAAGATGTTGCTATCGAGTCACTTTTCCACATCCACATAGTGAGCACTTTTTATCCCTTTTATGATTATACATTGGAAAAGTGGAAGGCGTATTGCTGGGATGATAAGTCGCGTTATTTTTTTGCGTTTTTTATTTATTTTGCTGTAACTTCTTATTATGGGTTTGCTGGAAGAAATCTCTTTTAGAGATAAGCTCGCCTTTTGTATAATTTTACATATTTTCTTGTGTTTTCACTTTTTTGTATACAATAAAGAATTTAAAAAAAAAGTAATAATAGTAGTAAGTAGCTGATCTAAAAAGGAGAGTGTGTACAGAGAATAGTGCGAATGGACTAGTTGTAACTAAAACTACTTTTAGGCAGGTCTTTGATTCAGGATGCTGTCCATAGTTCTGTGATTACCTCAACGTTACGTCGAGTTTGGTATCGATGAATAAACATGAAAGTAGGATAAATGCGATCGAAGTAAAAGAGCGCTGCTGCTGAAAATTAGTGATGCCGTTTGTATATAATAGAAAGATCAGAGAGAAGGGATTGAAAAAAAGTTTTGAAGTTGAAAAAACGCATACTCTTATCATACTTACTTAATAATTGCATATGAAAGGATTGACAAAACAAACATACTATGCGAATGTGGATGATTGCAGATACAAGAGAAATGATTGTGGAAGAAGCTAGGGAGGTCAGGATCGTGATACTTGGTACTGGATACTCAGCATATATAGTAACATTCGTCTGCTCACTTGCCTTCCAGTACCAATATACAAAACTGGCTTTAAATGCCTCATATTGCCTTCCCAATAACTTCCTACAATTGTTTTTATTTTCGATCATTACAAACTTATTCCAGTTTATTAAATAGCCGGTAAACCTATTCAAAGCTTCAGTCGATATAAGTATCGATATCGATATTGGTAGTGCACCTAACTACAATTGTACGTTTTTTATTCACACAATGCGTTTGTCTCGAGTTTACATAACTTGAGACGTCATTCAATTAAACTTTTGTAAGATTGATAAAAACAATAATATTGACCGAGAGTTTTTATTTTGTAGTTTTTATTTAAATATGAAAAATGTTTCGAAAATCTTTCTAACCGTTAGGTAGTGTATAAGGGGTAGTATACTACGATTACCTCACGGCATGATCCATACAACAACCTCCAATAATCCTGCTGGCATAACATCACTGTTCGCCATTGTTGTGTTCCGTTACTTGAGCATTATACGCAAGCGAACTCCTGCCACCGGTTAGGAATCCATTTATGCCAGACGTTCTATATGTATGGTAGCCTATAGGCGGCGCTTAGGAAAATGCGTAGGTTCTATATTAATATACGAAATCGTATAAGTTTTGTATATGTTTCCAGTTTTTAAGGATTATTATAGCTCAATATAATGGCAATCTATATATAGAATAGTAGAATAGGTTAAACCTTTCAGAACTTGACAACTTTCATCCTGGGTTCCCGCGGGTAAGAAATTATAGCATAGAATAACTCTTTATTGTGCACCAAAATACATAAAAAATAAGTAGTACACTTAAAGAAACTTAAAAACTAAGTAATACACAAAAGCGGTCTTATCGCCAAAACAGCTATCTCTTCCAGGCAACCTTATGTTAAAGAGATAGAACAAAGAAATTTTGCACGATGTTGCTCTTAATACACAAAAAAGAAATATAGCACATTATATCAATCGAAATAAAATAATTTTAAGCGAAACGAAAAAAAAAGATAAAGTTAATTTTCCGATTCAGATTGAACGTAGAGAGTGACATTTAACCATATTTTTAAACATATTTATATTAGGGTCTTTCCTAACTGCTGCATCCCTGTAGTTCCAAAGATTTACTGATAGCGAGGTAAAAGATCATTAAAAAACGAGCGTAACCGTTAACAACAACTAGGTACTATTATAGAACTAATAAATGTTGATAAACTATTTATTTATTAACGTACGATTTTAAAATATTTAATCCAATATTTTCTCTGGTTAGATAAGGTAGCAAACAAAATAATTCTTTATTGTATTGAACGGATGTATCATTCGTTTTTTTTGCTTAAAATGAAGCCAGTCACGTCAAACATAAACAAGCATCGGATCTTATTTAACAAAGTCGGTTAAGTAGTTTAGTTGTTACGGTGGAGCATACATACATTCATTGCTAAAATCATAACCGTTCCCGTTATCTTTGCCCTAGTCGGATAAAAAGAAGTGTACCACCTAGTTCATCCGGTGGAATCGCGAAACCGATCTACAATTAGCATAACGTGTGGCCTTACCCAAATATATGGTCAAGGCAAACGACAAAAGTTTACGAAACACAAATATTTTAACATGGAGTTAACATTTCTGTCGATTGCACAATATTCTGACCATTGGGATCGTTGTGGTTAACCCTGGGACACACTGGGTGACGCTTGGCGAATTCTGTCAACTATAGAATCAGAGAAAACCTTTTCACGTGAACAATGCAAGTGGCATTTTTGCGCGTTGACATTTTTATGAACTACCACCAGATCTGGATCGCGGCCACACAATATATACAACATAGCATTTTATCCTTTATTTACATTAATCAGATGTTAGTGACCTATATATTCTTTTATAAAAGAAACCAGGTGCAAATGCAGAAGCCTAAATGGTAGATTTTGGGATATGCTCGTAAGAGCAATAAGCAATAATAGTAATATTATACTCGAGCTTGCCCTTTTTGTTATTGCTCAATGTGAAATGCTGAAATATTAACACGAAATTATATGAAGTGAACAGTGAAGTGCCAGTTCTGAGCTAACTCCCCGTAAATTTTCAGCCAAATCAATTTAGCGGATATTGAGTTATAACTAATACGACTTTTTATATATATTTATATAGATTTCTGATTGTGGATTTTTTAAAGAAAATGTTAACCAGCCTGAACCTTTAACTTAATAAATCGGTTGCTTTGCGATCTCTAGCTCAGCGAACGTTCTCTAGTAATTACGAATGTGTGATCGCATAATAAAGATTTACAGAGTGTGACCTTACCATTAGGTAACTTCACACTCTGTAAATCTTATAATGGGCGACAGACAAACATGGTTTCTATGTAGATATGTATATTACTAGACATCCGGCCGTAGGTCTGTCGCTGGTTGTTTTAATACAAACGTTGCCCGCTGCTATGCTTACTTCGAGTTATTTAGACACCATTTTCATTCAGAATCAGCACCAGAATCAGAAAAAACTTTATCCACGTGAACCATACAAGTGGTACATGTGCGCGTCGACATTTTTATATACTACCACCGCATCGGAATCGCGGCCACACACTGAGAAGATCTGGCGAGAGAAACTCAGAGGCAGGGTTGCCAACTTAGATTTTGAAAAATGCGTAGGCCAGATCACAAAAGTACGTAGATTTAGTAAAAATTACAAATGAAAGGTACGTTAGATATAAGTACTTTTTTAAAAGCTCGATCTTTATGTGTGTAACAAATCTTTACAGGTACGTTCATCAATATAAAGTTCATCGGGTACTATTATGTCAACAATTCCATGCTTATGTAGGTACTGTTTTTTCTCACTTTGATTGAACAAAACTGCACCAAATGGAACTTCAACTGATTAATTTTGTTCTATAATATATAGACACCTACATTACATTATACATAATACATATATTTGCGTTAACAAAAAATGGAGTGTATTTTAGACTGTACGTAATATGTTTTAGATAGGTAAATTAAGAGTTTAGCTAGAACTGAAATAAGTATTATATATAAAAAGTACCTATTACGGTTAGATAACACTAAGACGGTATAGATAAGTTTATTCAAGTGTTCGACTTTACACATTTTTTTAACATACTGTCTCGAAAATAATGAAATTAGCCTAAATTGTTACTAATTAGTTAATTCATAAATTTTGATGGAAATTACGTAGATTTTAAAGTGAAGTACGTAGATATGCAGGAAAGACCTAAAATACGTAGATCTACGTAAAAAGACGGAGACTTGGCAACGCTGGTCTTACCATCAGGAGTAGTAGCTGCCTACTTGCAATCTCAGTACGTTCTGCTACACGAAAAAAGAACACATTTTAGCTATACCTACACCTAATTGTTTTTTGTTTTATTTTCTAATATGCCTACATCTTCTTCGACCAATTCAGAAGCTGTCGAATACAGGAAGCCAAGAAATCCAATAGAGAAAATGGTAAAAAACTATCATCTGTATTGGATATCCTCAGCTATTATTTTACAGTAACCCTATAGACTGATGATGGTGAATGACATTAATTTACTTCCAGATCAAACCGTTCCAATGCCACATCTGCCTGAAGCAGTTGACTCGGCGGTCTCGACTGAGGATGCATCTCCGCGCTCACGAAGAGGAGCTCTCACCAAAACTGGTCCTTGTATGTGCTATCTGCAACCGGGCTTTTCGTGACGTTAATGATGCGCAAGTAAGTTATCGCCTGTGGTCAAATGGTGACGGTGTCAGACTTAACTTCTTTAGGTCCCGGGTTCGATTAAAAAATGTATATTTTCATTTTTTTAATAAAAGTAACGTTGACTGGGATGGTATATGTGCCCGGTTGGCGGTCTGATTGCCACCTATCATGTTGTGGGACTTAGTTTCTTCGGCTAGTCGTGGGTGCTCTAGTTGTGCCTCTGCCTACCCCTTCAGGATATATGCATGAAGATACTTAAAGTAAGTTATCATATGCACAAGCTCCCACTCAAGCGCTTACAAACTTATACGAGCACGAACCTTTTTATTCAGTATCCCACTTAGTAGATTCGGCTTGAATCGCGGTCATGGTACAGATTAGACTTTCGTTCCGTCCTCAGGTTAGCGACGTACCTGAATCTATATATTAATACGTAATGCCAAAACTTTGGACTCTTTTTTACGAAAATAGCGCAGACGCAGGAGAATAAAATTTGGCACACTTATAGTTTATGTGTAGGAGAAGTACAGCACGCTAATATTTTTCAGTAATAATGCTTATAAAGTACGTTAAATCAATAAATAAAACATTACCTACCATGCATTTGACACACACAAACAAATATATTGATGATAACGATAAAAGATCACAGATGGCGCACTAACTATTCATAAAGTTTAGTAGTTGGTCTTGAGAAATGAAGATGGCGTTCTTGTCAACAAGATATTAAATTTATTATGGTTTTTGACCAAGTACCATAATAAACCAGTAGATACCAAAACTAAGTTAATAAACACCAGACCTGAAAATGCAGACATCTTTAAATGTTCATCACACAAATGCCTGCCACCGTCGGGAATCGAATCCCAACCTCGCGATTGGTCAATATAGTTAGGCGTGTAAGCTTGCCACTCGAACAACGAGGCAGTCAGTATCATACAAGAAACTTTTTTAACCTGATAAGCGCGAATAATGTGTTGGAAATTATAGAGCAAAACAATAATCCAAAGCAACACGCGGTAAACATTATGTAAATTTCTTTTAACAGGAGTACCAGTGTTCGATATCAGTTTAATATATCCAATTCTTCCAAGACCGACCAAGTGTGGTCTTATTCCTTCAAAAGTAGAATACATGTCAGACCGTGGTTCTTTCTTATTTGAACAAAAATGTATTTTAGTCCTTTGTACAACCATTTCTATGTGGAAATAATTTACCGTAGCAAAATCAATTCCAACTGATCCTGTAATTAACTTTAATTTAAATTAGATGGGCGTGCACTGTAAAAGCAACTGCCAATTAATAATTTGTTTTGATTCAGCTTAATTTTCTATATCAACGTGGTTACGGCCTTCCCCAACAATCATGCACCCCTACCCTAATGCGGTCTACTACTACGTACCTTGCCTAAATCTAATTGCGTAAATCGCCTCTCTGGTCTAGCGGCTCAGTTGTCGGACTTGACTGCATGAGGTCCCGGGTTCGATTCCCGGGTCGGGCAACAAAAAGAAAATTGGGTTTTCCAATCTAATAAAAAAAAACGTTACTCGGGATTGCCACCTATCACGTTGTGGAACATAGTGTATTTGGCTAGTCTTGGGTGCCCTGGTTGTGCTTGTGCCTACCTCATTGGGAATATGGGCGTGAAGATACTTACTAACTTACTTAGCTTGTCTTGTTCGCTCTTTTGCTTATAATTAAGATTTTTTATCTCTATAATCTTAAGCCCCTCAAAGACGGGAACCCCTTTATTAAGCGGAATAAGCAGTTCCTCGGAACATGAAGTACCTAATTGCCAAATTTCATTATGATCGGTTCAGAAGATTCAGCGTGAATCGTGGTCGATCAACAGACAAACAAAAATTCTAAAAATGCTAGAAATGTGTTCTACTGTCCACTTTTAGTCGCCTTCGTTTAATTTTTTTTAAATCTATTCAATGTATAGAATACACTTTTCTACAGATTTACTATAAGTATAGATTCAATTATATTCAGAGATGATTTACCCACTTTACTACAAGTACACAGCAACATATTCAGTCACATTCAGACGAGAACTTCAATATACTCATACTCGCATTAATTGTTGTTCATGAGTTAAATTATACTTACATGTCTATTTTTTTGTTTCTAACCCGTTATCTTCCAAAATCCATTAATAACTTTTTATAGTAGGTATAAATAACAATCAAAGCAACAATAAAAAATGTAATTTTTATAACGGCTAACGGACTAACTTTAACGATTAACTTTCAAAATGTAATTCTTTCATGATTAACGCACCTAACTTTTGTGACGGATTAGCGATTAACAATGTGAAGATTAACAAATTGCCTATTTGATTAACAGTGCAACTATGAGTGCCTAAATGTACTATGTACTAGTACTTAAAGCGAAGTCTACACGCCAGAGGAATATTAGATTTTATCGTTTTAGGTAAATGACGAACTCTGATCCCAGCAAGAATACAAATATAAATAAAAATACAATTAAACGATGCTCACTTTCTTCACGGTGTTCATGATGAACTAACCGACACTCTCATAAAGCTTGCTAGCATGCCATATTTTGTCATATTTTATAAGTCACAAATAAATCTGTGTAATAAAATGGTTTTACATAAGCTGAAATGGGCAAAGCAGCGAGACATTTCTAGTTAAAGTATTGTTCATAATTATTGATGTAAATTGACTATTCAAATCACATTTAAAACGTGTGATTAAAAGCAATCAAGTGTTTTTTTTAATAAGCTATCTGTATTTGAAAAATATTTATCCTGACACATAATTAGTTTAATAGGAAATAATAATGTAGCAAAGAAAAAATGTGTTATTTCTTTTTAAATTTGACGCGTTTCCGATATTATTTGGCAATTAGGCGACATTTTTTAATGTGAGAGGTCAGCGAAAAGGCACACGGTTCTCATGAATGTAAGAGACAACCGTCGCTTATAGACACCATAGATATTACAGGTGCGACACTGTCCTGAAGCCGGGATGGGTAAAGTATTGTGCAAGTCTACCACACCCTCCAGGCCGGAATATGAGTTATTATCGCGGCAGGAATTGGTAAGGCGATTTTACCATTCTACCATCAATGGCCGCCTCTTATGAGCTACCTACCTGCCAGAGGCAGATGGTCTTTACTATTTAGATAATTCTCTTTACGTTATCCAGATAAATGTCTGCCTATGTATCTACAGACCATATGGTTTAGTATAGAATCAACTAGTTCTGGAAGCTTAAAAAATATCCGACGCCTTATATTTCTAGATATCTCTAGAAGGGAACATACCCTCTATTTCAATTTATATCAATAGTTCATTCTGTTAAATAAAATCGTTAGTAAGTACTGTTAACTGTTAAACTGGTTAATTTCTACTGTTAGGTAACTGTTAAATATTCCTGGACAAGTTACATAATTTGAATCTAACCCCAAAGTAAGCAAATTATATGCTTGTTTTATGGGTGATAGTCAACGATACTAATACATGAAATACTTAAATAGATACCAGAATAAATTTAACAAACTACCAGACCCGGAAATGCAGACATCTAAATATTCATCCCATAAATGCCTGCCCCCGTCGGTAATCGAACCCGAGCCTCGCAAACTTGAGCCTTGGTCCGTGTAGTAATGCGTGTACGCTAGCC
Organism: Calephelis perditalis; assembly: GCA_018236665.1. Taxonomy (NCBI): domain Eukaryota; kingdom Metazoa; phylum Arthropoda; class Insecta; order Lepidoptera; family Riodinidae; genus Calephelis; species Calephelis perditalis. The sequence goes on from DVZK01000904.1 coordinate 10,402, forward strand.
ACTCGACCAACGAGGCGGCCGGTGCTATACAGTACCTATTCCGTATAACTTTCTAAAATGTTTTAGCATCTGATGATAATGATGATGTGCTAAAATGTGAGTAAATGCTACAATACCATAAAGTCTTTATGTGAACGAAATAAAAAAAAATGCAAATAATTACATCAAATTAA
>DVZK01000905.1:0-10573 GCA_018236665.1 Calephelis perditalis
AAATAAAGTTTATTTAATATTTAATAAAAACTAAAATGTTATCTATAGCTAACTTCATCATGTCGGTTTTTCGTGACAGTGTGCGCGCGCATCGTAAAAATTTACCCTCATCATTTTTTTCTAACGCGCCAAAAGAAGTATAACTTCAAAAATCTTTACCTTCAATTTACCTCTTAGTTTCAAAATTACTGTTAAAATAAGCTTATCACATGTAATAAACCCTCAATTAAATAAAAGTGTGACTTCCGTTGTAATTCGATTCGTTTCACATTTCACTTATAATTAAATTAAATACAATCTGCTTAATATTTTACGGTTTTTGAAAGTAAATAAAATATATTAATGGACGTAAAGCATTTTATTACTCTCGGTGTGAAATACATGAATATGAATTGATATGGTCTGCACCTGACGTCATATTATAGTAAGCTTATGTACACTGTACAGAGTTTCGGTAGGAGGATTTTACGCAAGTTACACTGCTATTCAGGCTATTTTTCTGTTAAGGCTATTTTAAAGATGGCAACGGGCATGAAAACAGCTGATGTTATAAAACGACAGGTAACTATTAATGATATTCAAAAAAAATATTAAAAATCTCCAAAGAGTCTTAAGAGTGTCTGAAACACAATGCTAATCCAGTGAAATTGTAAAAACCGCGATGTTAGTAACATTTTGGCCATTTCAAAAAAAAGACGCTAATAAATGTATTAGTTAATGTTAACGAAGTTAGGCAGCAGGTCTGCAGATCTTTTCATTTTCACAATATTTCAAGAAATGTTTTTTGAGGATGAAAGTATGCAGGCTGAAATTTTTGTCTGTCTCTATCTTATTAGTCCCACTCATCATAAATAACATCCGTTTAGTTATTCCAGAGTTTAAAAGACGGAAATCTTTCCATTACTCAAATTTAGATAGACAAGTAAAATTATATGGCTTAAAATTAGTTTTATATACATACCTTTAGTAATTAACCTACAAATCTTTGAATGAGATACATAAATTATGTACAAATCATTATTTTAACAAATCGGTACTGATTAGTGGAATTGTGAATACAAATAGATAAATGAGTATAAAGACCACTGTTAGACTATAAGCGGAGATGGTAGCGGAGCGGGACAAATTACCACCACTAAGGTAGGTGCTAGGTAGATGCTGATGCGAAAACAGTCTAAGTACAATGCAACTTCGACACTGAAATCAGTCACAGATTCGCAAATCGCGCGGCCTACGACTGTCGCAGAACTCACATCTAACTCCTCAAGCACTAAGCATTGATTCACACGTACAACCTCGCAGCGACAAAATGTGGTTAAGCAGTCATTACGTATATACATCAAATTCTTTGGTTTTGCGTTACGTGCATCACTAGAACTGTGTCCCCACACTAGTGGGTTGTAATTCGACTTAGCAGTTGGTATTAGAGTAACTCGTGGTCGCAAAACGTATCAAATACAGATCAGCTCACGAGTCTCAAAGTTGGACTGGAGTTGAACTCGAGTTGGTATTGTTAAACTAGTATAGTTGTAAATTGTTTTTTTAATTTCAATTGCCTATTTAATACTAACAGTACAAAATGTGGAGGCGGTTGCGTTATCGCTGAATCCGTAGACAAAACATTGTTGTATCGCTAGTGTTTGCGTTGTTGTTGCAATGTGGGTAAGTATGTGGTCGGTATGATATGTCGTCGACAACAACTGCAAAATATTGTCCATTTGAGTTTACTGTTCATATTCAACGCAAAATTTCACCCTGCCGCGTCGTGTGGCTGTAATTATAGTTATAAATTCGACGTATGTGTGATTCAAATCTAACTTGCAATTTTAGAAGTTAAACAAATAACTAAAAACTTTTATCTAAAAAATATCATGGTGCTGTGACAGTCCCATGGATCATAGATATATTAATCAAATAATATAGTAATTTAAATTTCTAGATTATTCATGTAATGCAATAATTTAATAGGCGATAGTGCTCTGCGCCGTCTTTTTCGGATTCATACTACTACTTTACCTTTTCTTATCATCACATCAGTGTTTTCCAATTCAATGTTCTGGTTTGGATGGTAAAGCATCTTGATTATTTCTATATTATACAACTACTTAACACTATAAACATTTGTATATCCATAACATATTTTATCTTCAGTAGTGTCTTCACGCCCATATCACCGAAGAAGTAGGCGCAGGCACAACCAGGGTACCCACAAGTAGCCGAAGACATTAATTCCCACAAAGTGACATATGGCAAGTCTATCGCCATATCACCGAAGAAGTAGGCGGAGGCACAACCAGGGTACCCACAAGTAGCCGAAGACATTAATTCCCACAAAGTGATAAATGGCAAGTCTATCGCCTACCGGCACATAGCCAAGAGGGCAACGTTATCTTGATTAGAAAATTGAAAATACGAATTTTATGTTTTCATGTCGCCCGGCCCAGGGAACAAACCCATCCCGGGTTTGTCCCCATCAAGAAGTCAAGTCCGACGCCGGACTTTGTGTGAATATTTGATTAGCAATTAATTTAATCAAAATGCCAAAATAATATATTAATTTAATAAAGGAAACCATTTAATTGGCTAATGTTATTATTTCAAAAATGTGTTAAATAAATTAGCAAAAGGTGTGCGGTCGGTAGACCTCCGTGAGAGATAACATAAAATTATTCCAAGAGCAATATTTATCAAAATGTCGTATTACTGATACAATAAAAACATAATTTGGTACGTTTGTTAGAACTTGCCAATTCAAAAGAAAAGGACGTAGCAGTATATGAAAGACCCTATTGATTCAACAAAAATGATACTGAGGAGTTCGTATCTTTTTTTATTTTATGACATAGGATAGCGTTAAATCACATGGCTCTCCTTATGGTAGGACACAACATTGCTCTATAGACACAATAAAAGGTAACGGTGCATCGCTGTGGGGTTTTAACATCCGAGCTTCAAGTCTCAACTGGTCTTCGCACCCTGACCGAAAGTTCATCAGCTTCTGTTTACTTATTCACTTCCCTAAACTGTAAAACAGCTTAGGTAAAGACACCCAACGGGATCCATTTATTTCTAATAGCATTATCAAGCACTATAATTAGTCTTAAGTTAAACTTAAGTCAATTTTACATATTGCTAATGCATCAATAAATCTTTATAGTGGATACATAAATCTCGAACTTCTACATAAATATTAATGATTTCATCAAGTCCAAACTCATTAGTTGAATTTTAATTACGAGTTTATTGAGACTAAGATAGATGGTATGCTGTGAGCGAAGATGATAGCATAGCGGGAACGCTACGCTACGCTTGATTGGCCCTTGGCAAAGCACCATTAAAATCTTGAGTGTATTTCAACAGAAACGCCAATTAACATTTAATCTATCATTAAAAGATAATTGACGACTCTGAGTGGGGCCATAATACAGTCTCGTTGATTTAATGGTTAGCATACACGCTTAATGCCACAGACTATCAAATAGGCTCTTTTATCGACATTGATAGATGTGATAAACATACCTAGATGTCTGTACAGTACAACCAACTTATCTGTTCCGTAAACATAGTCTTTGTTTCTGATTGGAAAATGTAGTTGTGGGAATTCGATTTTGGTGTTTTACGAAATGGTTGCTTAGTTTCGATTTTGACAGATAAGTTGGTGGCACTATTCTTCTGTATTAGATTTATTATTGTAAAATTTATAACAACTCACAGGGACATGCAAGTATGACAATTAATAATTGCTTGTGTCAGAATGAAGAACACAAAGCTTCAGTAGTAAAAATAAAAACAAAAAGAAAGAAAAACCTGAAATAAGATCTCAAGTATCAAGTAACCCAAGAGTAATTCATCAAAAGTCCAGACAAACTTAAAACTTGTCGGTTACATATGAATTATAGATATGACATATTTTTGCAATTCAAATGTACGTATCACTTGCTGATGCCTTACTAGATGTTTATATTGCTATAGAGCTTGCGTTCTCTACGTTGCGTTGCATAGCGTTGAAAGGTTTCTTTAGTTATAATTAAAGGCAAAAATAGTCAAACTCTGATCGTCGCCAAAAATTACGTAACTGAAAATGACGTTTGCTCTTGCTAAGCAACATCAACCTTGTCTTTTTACATTTGTAAGAAATCGTTTGTGATATCTAAATACCCAAATGCATAATCCGGTGAAGTTGTAAAAACCTCGCGGTTAGCAACTTATCAGCCATTTAAAAAAAATTACCCAAATAAAAAAATGTGTTCTTATAACAATGTTCAAGAGAGTGACTATTTCTCCCAATTTTTTTTAAATGATTAAAAAACCTGGAAAACTGTAATGATGAAAAGAAACAATTTCGCAGAAAAACATCAATGAAAGAAACACCAATTTCTTATATAATCCATTACTAATTAACTGTCAATGTAAATTTCATAAAATGCATTTTGTAAAATCGAAATCCCAATCGCCCTTTCATCATTTTCTTCTACATCTAATAGTATCTGTATCTACCTACACTTAATAAAAATGTATTTCTGTCTGACCATTCTATCGTAAAATATACACTAAGATCACAACAGATTATACAAAAATATTTATTCAAGATGGCTCTCGATCAACGTCATCCAGATCTTGTTGACAGTTGTTTTGAGCAATGACTTATTGTCATTAACAGCTTTGTTTTTAAAAAAACTTTATTATTTATTGCCTTATCTTTTTACAAAAAAATACGACATCAAAAATATCGTTTTACAACAAAATTACTTTTTTTTCTTTTTAGTATTCTTGTACTATTTTTTAAAAATATAAATGTTTCCTACAGTAACTACTTTATTAACAAACAACTGTTTGGCTTTATCATTATTATTTACAAAGCATCGAACTCCTTAGAGGAAAAGGCTAACTGCTGATGTAGGTACAAGAAGCTCGGAAGAGGCGAGTCTCAATGTTATATGTGACTAATAACACCGTGACCTTACTTGGTAGCAGAGTATGTAGCGACTTGCACGCATTAGCAAAACCGCCTTACCATAAACCACCGCTACCACATCGGTGCTCATTATTGTCATATTAAGATAAGAAGGAATGGTATTTTTATAAAAGGATGAACTCGCATGCCAAATTCATATAAAGACTAAATTTAAATTTAACTTTATCTTGAATTCGCTTTATATGAGTATACGACTCAAAGAACCGAAGGGTCATGCAGTTTTAAAATGGTGACAATCCCACTAGGTCTTCACGCCTAGGTGGGTATACCTAGCTGCACCTACCAATGATCTGAAACACACCAGAGTAAGTCTAGGCTAACTATTTGAAGCCGCCTTTTTTGCAATCTCAGTAATGAAAATAAGGTTTTCGATTTACTTCTTAAAATCTTAGACATCGCATAATTCTTCTTGCTCTTACGTCACCATGAACTAAGTAAAAACATATACCTACGCATGACATGCTAAACATAAAACGCACCAACTCTGCGTCAGATGAGTACCTACATGCTATTATGCTTCTTTGCCTTCTAGTGCTTATTTTATTTTAGTTTGTTGAAAGTAGCCACAGACTACAATTTTAGTTTTTATTGCACTCCATAAAGATACAACAATATAGTTATTAAGCAGATTAAACCATTAATTTCAGCAAAAACCTAATTGAAACATCTGATCAAAAGATATAAAAGATAAACACGATATCCAGTCCGACGGTTATCGCAATACATAATTAAATCAAATAAAAAACATGTAGCTTTCATCGCTCCATGTTGGCTTTGCTTCCGGTTGGTTTGCCATAGACAAGATTTTTTCTCATGATATTGGCAAAGATTAAATTTTATAGATCCATACTTTGTAACACCTATAATAATTACGTGTCATAAATGTCATAAAACTATAAAAAAAGCCAAATGTGCGTCACAGTTACGTTTGAAGCTATCTTATGTAGAATTACTCTTAGAATCTTTGTGATACAATCCTTCGAGTTGCAACTGAAAGTAGATACAAACCTAAAACGATGTACCTACCTACTTACCTTACATAGATACATAAAAAAAATCTACTTCTACAAAACAAACACAATGAAATGCTAAACGATCAATACGGAAATTATTTCGAAATTAAGTACTAATTATTCTTTTAGTATTACATTTCAATTAATATTGGAGATAAGGCACACCAAATTAACAATAATAAAATTAGGAATCTCTATTATGAAAAGTAAACATGTTTTATCGGTCGTCTTTTTTACAAGATATTTTCATTAAAGGAATAAAGATTTAGTTTTAAAATTAATATAGTTAAGATTTCAGAGCCTTTACTATAAAAAAATATTTCCGAAATTTGATTTATACCTAATTAACGCTTCGAGTTACTAATAACAAACATATTTTCGAAGCTAATGTAACATTTGATTCACTTAAATAGGTTGCTCTTAATATGTCCGCCTTTTTTTGGAATAAGTAGGTATGTTGCCAGCCTCACGGTTTTTACCTACAACTTCACCGGGTTTTAAAAATATGTCCGCCACCTAAGTGCGGAGTAGGTACCTAAGTCCGTATGGAAAATTCAAATCACAATATCTAACGCAGCAAATCCAAATAAATGTATGGAAGGAACCACATATTATGTTAGTAATTATCGTTTAAGTAGATTTATACGGAATTTGAGTAGGTAGATTTACTTAGGTCGAAATTTCGTTTTGATTTTCTCAAGCAGGATTCCGAATGTATGGTCTATATTGCAGGCCTTTACGAGTAAATGTGAAATCTATTAATTGCATAATTACGCTAAACTTACCAATAATAAAACCACTTTAGTAAAACTACCTATAGTTAAAATAAAAATGAGTAACAAGAAAATCGGTTGTTTTTTGAAAAAAATAACTTATTTTTTTAGGTAGTTATTAATATTCAAACGAAAAATAACTAACCTGAGCTAGGTCTGTCACTGTATCTGGTGCAGTACACCCATGCCGGCCATAACGAAGGATTCCCTTGAGATGTCTGACTTGTATCCGTGCTGCCACAAGTAGATAATGTACCGCTTGAAGTAGATGAAACTATCGAACTTGCAGAGTCCGGCCTCTTTGCTTCCAAACTCTTAGGAACCTCTTTTTCTTTTATTTGTTCCCCAATATTTGACACTGCTTGTCGTAATCCACCAAGCGGCGGAAGTGCGCCAAAATCATTCGGTTCTTTTGCCTTCAAATATTCAAATTTAGAATATTCTTTTGACAGTTCATACGGTTTGTATAAAATACTGTGGTTAGGGCCGGCGGGTTTTGGTCCCTCGATTTTATTCGTTTTCCGAAGTGCGTTTAATCCGAATTCCGGATGTAAAATATTATTTATTGAAAATGCTACAGGTGCCGACGGTTGTTGTCGTCTTTTTTCTTCAAATTCTTGAATAACCGGTTTTACATCCGGCGTTTCCGGTCTATAGTAGTTTTGATAGTCCATATTTGGACTTGGTGGTGGTGAATTAGGCTGTATTTTGACTAAATTTCTATCAAATCTTGACTCTATAGTAGTGCAAGTATACTGACTTGGTTGGTATATACTTGAGTTGGAGTGAGGAGCAGGTACTCTTCCGGTGACAGGACCGGGGCTGTTCGCCTGATTCGGACTGCAACGGTCTTCAAAAGCCATTTTTAAAACACTGTTCAGTCAAAACACATTGAAATTCATGTAAACGATAAGTCCAATAGATTGTAAAACATAAATATTAATAGAGCATGATTTCTTAATCGGAACGAAATTTAAATGACAGCTGTCAGATTGAAATGTCACTTTTGACAGCACGCTGCGTTCCCGGCAACGGATGCCGAACGACTGAGCCCCACGCGATCTATGGTGAGACACGCCCTAGAATAAACATGATTCCCTTCCCTATGTAGGCGTCAACCATCTTTTCAAGCGTAAAAAGTACTCTATCCCACTTATTCTTGGGCGGCTTTCTTGTATTAAAGCGAGATGGATGCTACAATTGATTTAACCTGATTGTGTATTTAGTGGGTTGTGATTTGTAATGCAGTTGTAAAATTGCTATGGCTCTTTCGCTGGCTCATAATGTATCAATAATATTGCGGGCCTTTGAACATGGAAACGAAATTCAATTAAAATTTGACATTATATTGATAGGACGCCATGTTTGATGAATTATTGAATAAGTAGGTACGATTTTTTCACAAATGTGGAGGTTAATTAAGTTATCGGATGTTATGGATATGTTTGATGAATAACTTAGATGGATTAAGCCATTAAAATTAACAGAACAGAACATATATAAATAAAAAAATGCAGTATTTTTTTATTTGTTGTTTTCATTTTCTACAAGCTTAAAGTAGGTAGGTACCTATCTACTAAGTAGTTACATTGTATTTGATATTTTACACTTTCTTGATATTTTAAGCGAGATTCAGTCGAGATCGAAGAAATCATTTTATTTTATTTTTTAATTGTTATTTTAATTTCATGAGGCTATGTGTATTTCTTAAAACATAAAGCGTATTTGTATATGTTTTGATATCTACTTTATTTTACTTACCAAATATTTAAACTGCCGGATGCAAGTCAAAATATTTAATTGATTATGCTGCTGGAAAGCGACGATGCCATCACCCGTTAATGGTAATCTATTAATTTACGTTACATGCTTTCAACAGAGCACACGTATAACTACTCGTAAGTGTACCTACTGTGCTGCAGCTCTTCCAGAATGGTAGGTTGGTACTTATCAACGCTATTTTTTGGTGCCAAGTGGTCAGTGCTCACCATAAGGGTGTAAAATTCTGAAGGTAGCTTTACCCACATACCTAAGCATAGCCCAACACTATAGTGACAGTGACAGGTTATGTTAAGTTGGTGGGTAGTTAAGTATAAGCGTACAGTTGTGCCTTATCCTCAGAAGAGCCCTCTGTTTGTCATCTTTTTAAAGTTATGGCACTTACCTTTATCCTGAAAAAAACAAGCGTTCTGTTTTTTTTATTTCAATTAGGTAGATACGTCTATTATAATAAAAGTTACTTTTTATTAATTAGTTTTGAATGTTTTGGCAATTTAATCTTTATCATAATTAGTATTATTCAACTATTAAGAGATTTATTGATTATGGCTTAGTACTTAGTAGGTACGTGTTTTTAAATTATTTGTCCTCCTACAGGTATAGGAAAATTAGTCTAGATATTCTTAATAGGATTGGAAGGAAAAAAACAGTCGTATAGTAGTACCTACTGTTTAAATTATGCGCTTCGGCTATATTCGTCAAGCTTCGGTAATCCGAATGTATTTTAAAGATATCTATATAGAATTATTACATAATTAATCATTTCGCTTAAATTTAAATTAGGTCAGCCAATTTAAAAATAAAAGTATATCTAAAGTGTAAAATGTGTAAAGCCGAAGCGTATAATTTAAATAGTAGTACAGTACAGCTAGATACCCAATACACGTAGGTATATCTAGCTTTATGGACACCTGGTACCTACTCACTACTGGCTTGTTAAATTGCCTAAATCTTATATTATCAACTTATATTAGGTATCTACCGTTTACCATAATCTCTACATCAGAACGAGACAGTCACGATCAACGAAGTAACCAATTATTGCGAACATAAGACAGAGCAACAAATCTTTTACAAATCTCCAGCACACACTATTCTGGTCACAGTCGTGGTACATACTAGGGACAGATTAACTGATGTTCGAAAATTTATGTTTAATTAGGTAAAACTCAAAAACCACTAGTAACCGTGATCCGTATCACGATAAAGTTTATGTGGGACCAGCTCTCATGACCTACCTATCTTTCCAAAAAATAACCATCAAAATCGGTTGCATATTGACGGAGTAATCGCGTAACAAACATATGAAATAAATAAAAATATACCTACAGTCGAATTGAGATTTGAGAGGCGGGTACTTTTTTAAAATCAATTAAAAAGGAAATAAGGTTTTTTAGTCTCCAAACATGATGACATTGTACATTTTCTCATTTTCAGACCAGACGTTTAGATGCTAATGCCAGACCAACATGAAATAAAAAAATATTTTTTACTGTAAGTAATTATTTTTGCTTGACTTAAAGTATATGTAAGTATATAAATATTATACTTACCTACATTAGAAAATTATTAGAATCTTTATTTACAAACACAGGTATCTACAGGTATTTGTTGAAAAAGAAATACAAATAAAATTGGCGTATCCTCCTTGCAACGTTTAAGTATCGTTTATGTGTGTAATCGTACTGTATCTTCTTATATTTATCACTGTTAAACAAAGATATATCTAGGTAGGTATACATCTAATCTAGTAAAAATGCGTCTACTATACCTATTAGGTGGCTGTAAACAACTTTTTAAGAAGCTGATAATATTTCTGCCTAAATTATTCATTAAGTTTATTGACTTAGCAACATTACAAAAGAAATTGCAACTTAGGTATAACCAAAGACAATATGTATATTTATGATATTAGAAGGCAAACACGCAGACGGATTTCCTGATGCTAAGAAATTCACACCGCCTAGAGACACCAAAGGTGGTAATGGTTCGTTGCCAACCTGAGGTCGGGCTGTTAGGCCTCGAGCAAAAGT
>DVZK01000906.1:0-10566 GCA_018236665.1 Calephelis perditalis
TTTCACCGGGGTCCCGGCTCTAGACCCCAGCTACTCAGCCCCCCCGCCACGACAAGGCTCGGACCCTTGGGGGGGGACCCTGATAGAACCCTAGATTTACTATATTCATGCTACAGTATTAAACCAACATATATCAAACGCTTTGTCTGTAATCGAACATAAAATAATAATATGACATACATATAGTTGTGTTCATATTTTTTATGATAAGTGTTTGTGTGTTGTGTTAATAACCATTAACCATATATAGAAGTAAGTACTTAAACACTGAAATAGGCCATCTTTATCTATAATAATTTTAAAACTCTACTAATTAATAAATGACAAAAATTGAATATTATGTGTTTTAGCTTTTTGAAGTGAAACTACTTTATCGATGTAAGAAAAAAAATTGTCGTCACATTTCTTAATTAAGTTCAAAGACTAACGAAGTTCATTGATATTTGAAGATGTTTGACAATTATTACGTAGTATCTGTATATTCTTTGGTTACAAGCATCAAAAACGCTGTACGTTATTATAGTATTTCGTACTGCGCTCTTTGTGACTTATATTTCACTGGTTGTTATATTTTCAAACTAGCTCAAAGCGAAGCTGTGAATTAGCTTGAAGATTTTGTGACATACTACAATTTAAAATTCAAGTCTATTTCTTACACTACATGTCCTGTTACTTTTGTACACATTACAAGCTGTTGTATTTATTTTTCATTTTATTGTTTATGTACTACAATTTGGTAGGTATATCTTCAAGCTAGCTCACAGCGAAGCCATAATCCTAGCTGTGAATTAGCTTGAAGATCTTGTGATATACTATAATTTAAAATTCAAGTCTATTTCTTACACTACATATCCTGTTACTTTTGTACACATTACCAGTTGTATTTATTTTTCATTTTATTGTCCATGTAGTACAATTTAGTAGGTACTATGCGATTGATGGCAAAGTTATTGATTTAAAAATCTTATTTATTATTTTAGCCTGTGGAAATATGTGTCAAACTTCAAAGTCACTGCTGCTGCCAGTTTCCACACGAAATCTGTCATATTAATAGGCGCGGCCATGTTGGTCCGTAGTGAGTAAAATCCAAATAATTTGCCTTTTGGGAAATAAAATTGACACAATATGCCCAAATGCGATTGCGACATCAAGACCAGATACCTCCCCGCAACATTTGCTTGGACATTACTTTTGGGAACAACATCACTGTTTTTTTATTTTCCGTAAGTACACATAAATGTCGATTGGGTGCGAATTCTCTTTGATTTGACAACTTTCACATAAGATTGTAACTTTATTTCTATTTTTATCTTAAAAATATCCTTGCCGTGTTCATGTGTTTATGTATGACTGCTTTGAAATACATCCTCTCAACTGGCCTTCTAACAACTTGATCAATTCCCAGAATACATTATTTACATTTACACATTGATTTAAAGGTATGTTAATTCTCAGTGGATATTTTCCCACAGAATTAATACTTAGCCTCCACTTTAAGGTTACCAAATTTGTTTATACAAAAGCATTACAAACAATGAAGTGAATCATAATTTCTGTAATTGGTTTGTTGACCAAGTATGTGTTAAAATATTCATTCTAATTTTTTTTAATTTTAACATACGTTAATCGTCTTTAAAAACAAAGATCAATCAATAGTTGATAACAAAATATAGTGTCGCCCCCAAATTGGAAGTGTACTTAAGACATAATTACATGATTGTTTGTTATAATAATAGAATAATGTATAAATTTAATAGCAAATAGTAATTACTTGACTCAAAAAATGTGAGTACCTAATTTTTATTCATAGAACTACATTCTGTATAGTCTAAGATTTCATAAATCTATGAATAAATTGCAATTTTTGCTATTGCAAGTTTTGTTTCCCTCAACTTTGTCCATGTCTATGTTTTAAGCTTTTAAGAGACAGAAGCACTCAGAGAAGTCAATTACCATTTAATCTAACTTTAAGTAATAATTTTGTATCGAATTGACTTAATGATTAGAAGGTAAGATGATGTCTGAGTGCAAAAGTTTCATTCACTTGAACTTTTTGAGCAATCAGGATAAATAGCAGTCCTTATCCTTTTTGAGTATCTGTGTCACAATTGAGTAAGGGGTTTAGATATGTGAAGTGAAACCAAGAAACTTAAAGAAAGAAACTTAAGATTAAACTTTAATTACATTTATTAGATTAGTAATGTAGAAGTTATTGAAATATATAAAGATGTAAGCTCAAGAAGATATTTAAAGCTATCTGTTTTAGCCATTGGAATGTCTCCATTTCTAATTAAGAATATAAACTTGTAGTGTTTAGTTTATTTGATGAATAAATTTATTGTTCTTTTATATGTATTTGACATTGATAATGATAAGGAAAATCACTATTGATAAACTGGTTGTACTTGAATTAGTGCAAGTTATTTTAGACTCGGTTTTTTAAAAACTGAAAGGGAATCAAGCAAATGGATTTCATGAGTTATGTATTGTAAGACATATGCATTACCTGTTGAAGGTAGTCACTTTTACCACCTATAACTGGAACACAACAATGATGAGCAGATTATTGATAATAATTCTAATCTGTAAGCTGTGTTTTGATGGATAAATATGTGACATGCATGCATAATCATCAGATGCAGTTTGTCTCTCAATGAAACCACTACATAGTATAAAACAAATTTGCTTCCTCTGTCCCTTTGTATGCTTAAATGCTTAAAAGTACGCAACGGATTTTGATGGCATTTTTTTTAGTTTATAAAGTGATTGAAGAGGAAGGTTTATAGGTATATTTTATGCCCGTGCGAAGCCAGGGCGGGCTGCTAGTTTCAAATCATTTTTGTCATGTACAAATGTTAAAGAATGCCTATGTTTTAATGTGATGCTGCTTAAACATTGATTTCTGATAAAAATAATTCAGAAGATAATAAATTATAGCCCTTATCTAGTGGTTATGCATTTTAATACATAAAGCTAATATTTCCGAACACATCTGATAATTTTAATGCTGTCAGTATGCCATTTATAGTTAGTGGCTTTTAATAACAATATACATTGAAAATGATTTTGGTCAAATACTTCATGTTCATTTATGTTCATGTACATGAACTTTTTTCTTCTTTTTTTTACTTCATGTTGTGTGTTTGAGTATATGAGTTGTAATTAACTAGCAGCCTGCCCCTGCTTCGCACAGGTACAAAATATACATATAAACCTTCATTCATACTATTCAAAACAACCACATAAAAATCTGTTTTGTAGTTTTAAAGATTTAAGCAAACAAAGGGACAGAGGAAGGGACTTTGTTTTATACTATGTAGTGATCATGTTTTAGTTTACCTTCACAAATTATGACAGTCAGCCAATATTGTAGAGTCAATTATTGAAGTTAAATAAAACATTCATATTTTATAAGGTTTCTTACTCCATTTTAGGTATCTATAAGCTATTTATTGGGTATTAAATATTATCAATCTAATGAAACAATTTTTAATGTGTATATTGTATAGTTGTTTAAAATCAGCAAAATATTTTTTTCAGCTGCCAATATTACCTACACAAATTTCCATGGGTGCCAGCATGCCAAGGTGTCATAACATTTTTTGTTTTGGCCAATTTTACACTGGCCACTTTCATGGACCCGGGAGTTATACCAAAAGGTAGTAAAGGTATTCTGTCACTTTCCATCACTATCGTTGTTTGTGATGATTAATACTAATTGGATGTTCATATGTCATTCACAGATGACCAATACTTTTGCTTGTCTACTTAGGATAGCCATATAACTTATTATAATGGCTACACTATGGTTCTTGCTGTGTAAATATACAATATCATATAAGAAAAATTGTGATTAGAAATAGTAATATTTTTTTCACTATGAAAGGTGACTAGTTTTTAGGTTTGATTTTGTATTTTTTATTGTTGTGCTAGTATGATGTATACATTTTTTTTAATTATTTTTATTTAATACAAAGGTTTTTATTTGTTTTTTATTGCATTTTCTTCACAAAAGTCAACTGGCCTAGTTACTAGGAAGAAACCAATAGGTGCAGTAAATTAGTATTAATTAATTTACCTACTTACAATCAGTCTTTTGATATTGCTTATGCATCCATTCAAAAAGAATTAAATATTTTTTTTAAATGTGTAATCTTTTGTTGTGTTATTTGTTGAATGGTTGGTCACTTATTGGTCATCTGTGTAATGCACAGATTATTAACAAATTTAAAATAATTACTTACTCCAGACAACGATACATTACCACATCCTTAGATATATCATTCATCACAATCATGTACATACATACAATTAATTTTGTGCATATGTACATAGGTAAAACTCATCTCATAATAATTAGTTTGTTAATGTATAGTTGAGCTATATTGATGACTGTTCTGCTTTGTTTCTAAAACTTATTTAAAACATCTCTTTTTTGTATCAAATGCACGAAAAAGTAAGGCAATGTCTCGTTCTGTCACATTGATTTAAATGTACTATTCAGAGGCTTTGTCATTACTGTAGACCAGATATTAATCAGAAACAATGAGTAATGAAATAAGCAAAGCCCTAGGCTGTTGAATTTGTGCAAGCAATACTAGGCAATTCCATCTAACATTTTATAAGCCTTTTGTTTTCATTTATTTGAAAGAAGATGGCAATATCTTGGCAAGTTTTGGAGTGCAAAGCAGAATGAGTTTCAAGGACCAGTTTTTAATACCTTTTAATCCATCTAATGATTTAACTCACTTGAAACTGAAAAAGTGCCTTTTTGCGGTAAAAGGAATGCGTAAAGTTCCTGCTAATGGTAGAATTTAACAGCCGCCGCAGTCAGCAAATTTTTTTCAGCAAAACATATTTTTGTATGGCCCTCAATCTACCTGATGGTGGATTTTGGGGTCATGGAAAACAACACTAAGACTAAGAACTCTCGGAGCTGTTTTTACCCGTGCCAGCGGAGTTTGCGGAGCTGCGGTTTTATTTCAAAACTCATGAGACCGCTTATTTGTGCTGTCACAAAGCCGTTGCGGTTGAAATCATCACTCTCAAACTTGCACGATTCTACAGACGGGCGATCGCTGCCCGCGGCAGCAACCAATCGCGGGTGCTGCGGGTGTAAAACACGTCGTGAAATATGCTCTTATTTTTTTTGCATATGAATCTACATTCTAAAACCCGTGTTGTTCCGAGCTTCTGTGGAGAATTAAGACGAGACCTCGCATGATTATTTGTTTCCGCGATATTTTTAAAAATACCAATAACCGACGACATGAGATTACCTATTAATTATTATTTATAAACTTACGCAGTTATTGTTTAATTGACTGATTTCTTCCGGGACAGTTCGGAGGGTAAGGTAGCCGGTAAACTTACTGTTGCTCGAGGCCTAGCATCCCGGCCTCAGGTTGGCAACGCACCATTACCGCCTTTGGTGTCTCTGGGCGGCGTGAATTTATTACCATCACGAAATCCGTCTGCTTGTTTGCCTTCCATTATCATAAAAAAAGCAGGACAACCCTATTGCTTCAATGAAATCATATAAGTAAGAAGTGTTGGGTATTTTATCAGCTAGTCTTAGTTAACATAACGTTTGATATTTGGCGAAGGCAGTGGTACCAAACCAGACGAACTTTTGCAGGTTTTAACCACTTGGTCTGACTGACTGCACTAAGTACTAGAATAATCCACCACTCCAAATCTCCATATCATTCCAGAAGATTAGTATTTTCATAATTAGAATCTTTCAAACACCTGGATTAATTAGATGCAACAACAGTTATTTAAATGTATTATTTATCATCACTTATTTTTGAGAGATATGTATTACTTCACTGAATTTATTCATAAAAGCGAGTATTTTTTGTTGCCTTCATGATATGACGACACCATCGTCCCTGGTAGAAGTCTAATAATTTATGATACTAAATCGTTCCTCAAGTGCAGGCTGTTGCTTTGTGGGAGTTTTCTGCTGCAGCTTACCTATTACTGGCGCTTCGTCAGTACCTACAATTGTCGTATTTGGTACAAAAGAATAGTTAAGCCAGTATAATTGGGCATGTTGCCTAAGATACCGGCCAAATAATGTCGATATGTGACAGTTTTCTCTTACTATCAGGAGAACCACCTGCTGCTTCGCCACTAAGAGTTATGACATAGAAAACTAAAGTATCAGCAATATTGGTACAATAAACGGTGTAATTTTTTTTCCAAATCACATTCAAAATTTCTGTAAATAGTTTTAAGTATTGTTAGCTAGATTTAACCATTCACACACAGTTAAATTCTATACAGCCTATTAATATTACTAAAATAATAAAAACATATCTAGATATCATTGCCGTTAAATATTGACAAAATATTTATTATTGTACTAGCTTCCGCCCGCGACTTCATCCGCGTAGAATATAGCCTATAGCCTTCCTCGTTAAATGGGCTATCTAACACTAAAATAATTTTTCAAATCGGACCGGTAGTTTCTGAGATTAGCGCGTTCAAACAAACAAACTCTTCAGCTTTATAATATTAGTAAGTATAGATGATGACGAACCTTGGATGATAATGAACCTCATGGTAGAAAAGCATCCCAACATGTCTACGTTGGCTAATGTTCGGGTTAATACAGGTTGCTCCCGCGAGCGCCTCACAGCGCCGTCAGTACCATTTCGACCGTCGTTTACCTAGTGGTAGCGTCTATATTCGTCTAGCCTGGCTACAAGGTCAGCCGGCCTAACACGCCGTGCGTAAGACAACGAAAAAAAAAAATTCATTAACGACCGCTGGCGTGACGTAAGCCAAAGAGTTGTGAACTTTAGATGTGCTTTATCTTTAAAATGCACAGTTTTTACCGAAACGCAATGGGAATTGGTCCGGGCTCCTTTGCAGAATAGACAATCTGCTTTCCTGCTTTCCAGGCAACTCGTAAAAGACGATCATAGGCTTAACGTCACTAACACCGTGACATCTGACCGCGGTAGAGTTTCGCAGCGACTCACCCGGATTGGTACCACCGCCTTACCTATTCCTGCTGTTATAACGTGTTCCGGTTTGTATGGTAAAGTAGCCGTCAAACTTACTTTTGCTCGAGGCCTAACATCCCTGCCTCAAAGGTGGTAATGGCAACGCACCATTACCACCTTCGGTGTCTCTAGGCGGCGTCAATTTCTTATCAGGAAATCCGTCTGCTTGTTTGCCTTCCAATATCATAAAAAAATAGCATCTCTATTATTTGTATCTACGGTTTTTATTATCTAGAAAATGCTTACAGGTCGCACGGTTTTATAAATCCACCATGTTTGTATTTTGTGACATCACACAATAAATTTGGCGTGAATAGTGGCAGTCATTTGTCGCGAACTATTGTGAAGTCATGAATTGTCCTGAACTGTAATTTTAAATTTTATTGTAGCGCGAGTTAGGAACTGCAATAACTTATAAGCCAAAAACACAATGTTTCTGTTACGTATATACCTATAAATAGTGATGGACTGCAACGAGACGGTCTGCATAAACAATGTAGTGTAGGCAGAAATATGAATGGAAACATTTACGGTACAATGAAAGCAATTCGTAGCATCTGCGACAATTAACTAATCTTTGGAGATGAGATCGTTGGCCGGGGCCCTGCTGTTTCGACAGAGTGGAGCCGCCGCTCGTACATTAATGTTTTTCGTGTGAATAATATACACGTTTTATTATAAACATTTGAATGGAATGTCACATCTACTAATTAGCTAGCCTTTGGAGTTTGGGACTGAGATCGTTGTGGCACGGTAGTTGTGGGGCCCTGCTACTTAGATGGAGTTCAACCGTCAGCGTCTTTACATGACACAATACTGGTGGATATCCTGCTAAGAACTAGCTTAACTTGTTTTAGATGATTGCTATATTTTTCGAAACAAAAACAAAAGAAATGGAACATTTGATACATATCAGATCAGTCGATTTGCAAAGTAATTAAGATTAGTATCAGGCAGTGTAAACTTTTTTTGGAAGCCTGACCTTTTCTGGAAATAGAATAAAAAAAGATCTCTTATTGATTTCGCAGAAAATAAGATGGAAAACCACGTCTTATTAAACAAATCAAAGACGTTAATGAGTTAATAATTATGATAATTAACTAACGCACGTTCAACTAGGCTGTGAAAAAGCAATCATTACGAAATTAAAAAAAAACATTTACCCCTGACAAAACCTAACCATCTCGATCTCATTAGCTTTAAAATGGGAAATCCGCATCGTAATCGGCCCATTGGTGTAGGAGTTTTTATGCTACAGACACACAGACATGTCTAACCTGCAACACTTTCTTCCGTCGGGGGTTAAAATAGACAGCAGCTCATCTTTAATTTAAGGAATCATAATATTTTTTAATCTTTGAAATTATTTCATGTTTCCAAAAAAAACAATACATATTAAAAATTCATTTTCCTTGATTTCTACTGTCAAAGTTGATACACACCAGACATATTAAAACGTACAGCGTACAGTTGCCTGTAGGCTAACTTAAAAGCATCTTCACGCCCATATCCCCGAAGAGGTAGGCCGAGGCACAACCAGGCCACCCACGACTAGCCGAAGACACTAAGTCCCACAACGTGATTGGTGGCAAGCCTATCGTCAACCGCCAATCGACTTAAGTGCATGAGGTCCTGGGTTCGAATCCTGGGTCGGGCAACAAAGAGAAAATTTGGTTTTTCCAATTTTCTAATTAAAAAAATGTTGCTCGGGATTGGATATGTGCCCGGTTTGCGATAGGCTTGTCACCTATCACATTGTGGGACTTAGTGTCTTCGGCTAGCCGTGGGTGCCCTGGTTGTGCCTCTGCCTACCGCTTCGGGGATATGGGCGTGAAGATACTTACTACTTTAATCTAATGTTATAGTTTTTATATGTTTAATCTGTTTACCTACTGAACCTATGTTTATATAGTCTCCTCAGACAAAAAAGTTGTCTGGTAGAGATCGCTTTATACGGCGATAAGACCGCCTTTTGTGTACTATAAACTATAATAATATAATATGCTCTTGTTAATACCTAACTGTACTTATTCTGTAGTAAGTTTAATTGTTCACAATAATGCGTTCATTCGTTCATTATATATATTTTACAGTTTTAGAGTGATGCTTACTACCCCTACAGCTCAGCCAGTAAGACTTTAAGGTCCCTGTAAAAGTTCACACGCCTTAATAAAACCATTTTACATTTGCTAACGCCATAACGTTCGTAGTAACCACTGTCGTGTTCCGATTTGGAGAAAAGTGTGCTTGGTGTCTATATGGGCGTTTTCCTTAAAAATCTCGTTTCGATCCCCGAAGCGGGCAAAAAAATAATAGAAAATGTGTATTTTAAAATTTTCTGATAAAAACAACGTTACCCGGATTTGGATATATCCCCGATAGGCGATAGGTTTCCCACCTATCACATTATCGGACTTAGTGTCTTCGGTTAGTATAGACGCCTTGGTTGTGCCTCTGCCTAACTCTTTGGGATATGATCGTGAAGATACTTAAGGAAATCAATCCGCTTGTTTGTTTTTGCTAAAATAAGTAGTCGATAGATGTTCATGCTATCGCCGACTCATCTTTCCAAGGTGTGGGCCTTTAACATTTAGGTAATTATGATATTGTTCACTACAGTTGCCGACAGGCGGGGCAGCGCGGATTATTTATGAATCTAGAGAATGCGTCGTTAAGCACGTAAAGGATACTGTTGTTCTTTAATGGCTGAATTTCAAGATGGCCGCCTTAAAGCGATCTAGATTGCACAGATGGAATAAATTTTAAGGTAAGTAGGTATGATTAATTAAAAAATTGCAGCTTAATCTGTCTTTGGTATTTTTTATAGAAAGGCAGCCAAGCAAGCAACAATTTCTAATAGTAAAAAATTCACTATTAAAACCGAAGACGTTAACGGTATCCGATATTATCCGAGGGTGGTGTCAAGAGTCTCCAAAACCGGCGTGTTTGTATGAAAATGGTAATTAATGTGAAGGAACCCAGACAGGTTTGTCAGGATCGTGATATCTGGCACTCGATACTCTCTGCCTACCCATAAGGGACTTGGCGTGAAGATATGTATGTGTACGTTAACGGTATTTTTACAAAACTGAAGAGGTTCTTTGTAGAATATATTGTAACCCAACAAAGTTTTAGTTGGTTTTTTTTTAAAAAAAAAAACATTTTTAATTTATAATAATTATTGAATTTCGTGTTCACGATTAGTAAAATTACTAAGTCAATTTTGGTGAAATTTTATATAATTTTGTTCATTTTAGTGAATAAGAGTATCGCATACTTTCTCGATGTCGCTGAATCTCAATCCATGAGCTGAGGTAAGGATGCTAGCGATTTACCTGAAAGACCCTGACACGACCGGTAATGAAACCTAGGCCCGACACATACATTCGGAAAATTTGTGGCGTTACGCTCGTCAACCGCATTCGTAATAGTGATATCCGAGAAAGAGCGGGATTGAAAGAAAGTGTTGGTGTTAAAATGAGAAGAAGCACGCCCCGCTGGTTCGGTCATGTGGAAAGAATGGCAGATGAAAGATTGGCAAAGCAGATAT
>DVZK01000907.1:0-10565 GCA_018236665.1 Calephelis perditalis
AAAATGTCGACGCGCACAAATACCACTTGTATGGTTCATGTGAATAAAGATTATTCTGGTTCTGATTCTGATTCTGATTCCGCCTGGAACACTGTCGTTGTACCTGCGCAAGTTGCTGCACATCACTTTACTACTAGTGGTACTTGTAGAGTATCTTGGTGTTTGGATTGCTGAATCATTATAACATTTCAGTAATAATATTTAGTTTAATTATGAGTACCTAATAGTATTTTCAGTAAATTTCTGAATCAGCTCGCCAATATTCGAAGTGCTTTATTCTGTTACCGCTGCTTTAACGTCAGTGCTTGTCCTTGACGTTTTATATTGTGAGGGGTATGCGATAAACTGACACTGCACACTTAACAAGAGGTCAAAAGAACACAGCATGTAAGGATTGCTACATGTTTGGTTTCTATAACCGACGTTTTATAATATCAAAAAACCAGTTCGATTATTTTTCACATGTTTGAATTAAACTTATGTGGAGTTTACTAATTTTCTTTAAGAAGCTCATAATACTTGAAAGATTACGGTTCAGTGAACGCGAGAAAAGTCGCGAGCAATGGCTAGTGTACCAGATATAACCACGACAATATATTTTAATGGAATCCCAATAATCCGCAAGCGAACGACTTTTTGTTTGTAAAGGCATCGTAGCTTTAAACGTGAAAACTTTTCTTTTATAATTTAAAATATGAATACAGGTGGGCGGGATGTCAATATCACGGCGATGTCCCAAAAAGGATTTCAATTTACCGAAAAATATTCAATTCACGGTTTTATCTCGATATTATATCTTCACAAATTGCAAACAAAGTGACAATTTACAGTGACGTTTTAAAGCGTCAACATTTTTACGGTGACATGTTGAAGCCAAGATAATTAAAAATGAAAGTTACATATTCCTTTTTACAGCGACTCATGTCAAAGCCTTTAACATGAGTCGCTGTAGATTAAGTTTGTTAATTTACGTAACAAAATCTATGGCACTTGGTCTGCAAATTTAGGTTTTTTATCAGCAGAGACGCTGCTCCAAGTTTCCATACTAATAGTTTACGAAGACCTTAGCAAGCACAGCGCTGTAAACTAATGAAAATGGCTCAGTTGCGATACAATTATTAAATTTTGCTGCAGTCATTTTGGTGCATTAAAATTACAAAATCTACGACCTCTTCAGTGAGAAGAAAAAAAATATTGACTGTATTTTTTATGATTTAGAAATGTCTGCTATTCTTAAATTGGTGAATATGTGAATTAAATACGTGATTGGTGGGTAGCGTTAGGTAGAACATCTCAAAAATTGTATCCCTCTGAAAACTAAAATAAGTCTTGTAAAAACATTATTGTTCTTAATACTTGACCATGTTGAAATCTGCTGCTTCTGATATAACTGATGAGCTACTAAAATTTAAACATAACTCAGTACCGACTTAACTTAATTTACTTAATATTCGATTCCGGCGGAATGCGCTATTATTATATGTACTCTTTTTTGCCTTTTTGACGCACCTATTTAAAAGAGCTTTTTGTATTTCTAACATTGCAAGGCCGATCGCAACAACTACATAAACAGACTATTTTATTGACTTCTGTCTACAACACTACATCTTACTCTGAATTTGTTTACTGTAACTGCGATTTGGCTATTGAATACTCTTCAGGTATACGTGAGTCTAGTTCACGTGTTTATAAGCATTTCTTGAATACATAAAGTTCTAAATTTCCGATACTCTTACTTATTTATTTCGATTTTAGTTGTATACTTAAATATTTTACATGTAATATTTCTGTGTTTAAATATGTCACTATAGTGCTAGTCCTACCTTTAGTCTATTTTATTACTTATATGTACTAATTTATATGTTGATTTGAGTTTCTTTAGTATATTAAGGGCCTTGTTATTTTTTAATTATATATATTCAATTTGTGTTGTTGCAAAATGTTTTTTTCCCTTTGTCAAATTTTTGTGCATTTATTATGGTGCAATAAAGGATTAAAGGAAATACATAAACATATATTAATACAGTTGTACCCCCCACCTCTATGTGCACCCTAAAGACACTCAGAAATACATATCAGAAAGTATATTCCGCGTTGAATCTCAGTTTACTGTCACCGGTATGTTAATATTTGTCATTAGACTCGTTTGAATACAATCGTAAATAGTAATAAATAAATCTAAATATGTGACGTTGTTCAATTTTGATGAAACAAGCTGCAAGTAGCATTGATTTCATCAAACAGCAGTTACGAAATGTAGACAGCCGCATACCTGTTAATTGCAGGCAATTACAGCGGATCGGGAGTTCGATTCTGTTGACTAATGACAGACAATGTACAGGAGAATAGGCGCGCCGCCCCGTTACTGTCGTCAGTCATGGACGTTCAATACATATTGCTCTATTATTAGCCATTTGTCTATTGTGTGAGAGATGTCGTGTTCAACTTTAATTTAAACACAAATTACAATTAACGAATCATTCACAAAGGAAGTACTTTGATGAAATTTTCAAGGCGGTGTTACATTTACATTAATTGATCTAATTCAATTACTAATTCATACAGTTTACAGTAAGAATTACTTTTTTAATTATTTTGTATGGATGCTTTATGTGGAAAAATATATTTATATTACTACTTAGTTATTAAAAATAAGTAGTAACTACTATTTATTCTACAAATGTTAGATCTCAGTGGTCGAAAATTTATAATTATCATAATAAAAAATAACTTCATGGACTTATCCGTGGAGAGTACGATGTCATGCTTATTGGCGACAATGGTCCTGCCCATGATGATAAAGTGATCCCCATAGAGCTTGATACGTACTTGTAATATGACACTTCAGATAATATATGACCGTAGTGAAGAGCAAGTTGCTGGTGAGTAACTGTTGTGCACTCGGTTATGCCTGTGCACTGGAACCACCGGAAATAATGTGTGGTATAAACTCACCAAGATGATGGAACATCCGTGATATACATTCAGTCAAAAAAGTTTTGACTTCAATTGAAAAGAGTTTCAGAGTTGCGTAATTATTTCACAGTAGGTAAATGTAAAAAAACTGTTTCAAAAATAAACCAACGCGGTTTTAGAATTTAGGGCGACTAAAATGTTGAATTCAAAAATTTTAGCGAGCTTCAAGTATGTGGAGTAGGCTTTCGTTGAATATATTTAATTTGCTGCACAATTTGATGTCTCTGTCGAAAATTATCCTTTGATCAATTTCGTAAAGGGAACTGCTCAGATTCCGTGAACGTAGGTAACGTGTCTGCAACTAGTTAACATCGCAAAAGTAAGGGAAACAGTTACTGCAAATCGTCACTTAACTTTGAAAGAGATAAACGCCTAACTTTTTGTATCTCATGTGTCGATCCGCATTATTTTAACTAATCATTTGGTTATGAATCATGTTGCCGTTTGGCTAGTCCCAATAAACCTTAATTTTCTCCAAAAACTGTTCTGTAATAACAGACATATAATTTTGTAGGTTTACGTCTCTACTAGAAAAGGCTTGTCTCATAAAACGCATGGCCCGAGGTCGGTTGTTTTCCTCCTTTATGAAATCAACTTACCAATAATGACCCTAGGTGCGCTGATACGTACATCAATCCTTAGTTTCTATGCAGGTATCTCACGAGTTAGATTTGTACTTACTGTTTCAACGTCCGCTGCTTAAATACAGCACTCATTAACCCTATCACCGAAGAAGCTGATGGTGATTGGAATACCGGAGGAAGTTTGCTAGGTGGCGAGAGCCCAGAGTCACCTAATTTCGCAGGATGAATCGAACTTGATCTGATTGTCCTTGTCCTGAAATTGTTAAGCATGGTCTGAAGTTCCTGAAACAGTGAAAGTTTGACTATTTCGTACTACAAACTTTAATCTTATGCCGTTGATAATACTTAACACGTTAGCTGCGGCACCAATTTTTGCATACTTTCCGTTCCTGCGGCACGAGGTATAATCGGCCCGTACCGTGACCAGACGTTAGGGCGACACGCGGTCTATTAGACCCCACCTCCTTTTACAGACTAAAATCCATTTTCTGGCGCGAAATCAAAGATAAATGAGAATTTTGGTCCTTATTGATATAGACAGTGAATTGATGAACCCTAATCCACCGTCGCCCCGGGATCTGATGGCTAGTTTAGGAATTATTAGCAAAACAAAATATGGGATCTTATACACCTCGTAACGCACTGAAATAGGGCAAATTTTTGCTGAGATTAGTGATGGGAAAAATAATATCGACGTTTTTAAACTGTCTTAACTACGCAACGACTTGACCGATTTTGATCAATTATATCTCATTAGATCGTTTTAAGGGCAAAACCTGGCAAAACAACACAAAGCTATCAAAGGATACATTTTTTTTTAATAATCTAAATTGTGCTTGAAGGCGCCATAAAGAAAAAAAAACCGGCCAAGTGCGAGTCGGACTCGCGCACGAAGCGTTCCATTCTATACCATTAAGAGGCACCTATTACAGACTTATTATTGGAAAATAATGGATCACGGTTTATGCATAAGGTTTATCTATCTATTTGTATATGAAAATCTTAATGCGGTTCACAGAATAGAAAAAAAAGGCAACCAGAAGTAGAAAAGAAATTGTCCTATTTATTCTGCCTCGGGCTTTAAAAATACACTTATTAGAACTTGAATTAACATTAAAAAATCAGTATCAATATACTTTTTTTTATAAAAATCTCAATATATATGTTGTACTTATTTATGAGTGTTTTTCATTGAAACAGGGTAGACAATAAGATTTTTTGCACTGAGTGCACTGAGTCAAAATCTTTTTGGATTTTTTATCAGCTTCACGAGATGGTAAAAATGTGCGTAGTTTTTGGTAACAACCAACACATCTTCTCCTTTTTTCACCCTTTTCGAGGCAATGGCGTGCGCTTTCAGGTGCTGAAAAATAACAAAAATGTAAAGATAACGTAATAAAACTGACATTGTTACTTAGGTTAGATCGTAGATGAGAATAACAATGATAATGTAGGTATAACTGCATCAAATGAATGTGTTTGTTTTATACTTAAAAATGTTGAAAGAGTAGGTAAGGTAGCCTTAATTCAGAATAATTAAAAGGAAACAATAATAAATAACTTAATAATGACCAAATGTCAAGCTTAGTTTATGAAAGCTTCAACACGTTGACTGTCAAGAAATATATCTAAGCATTACATTACCTGGGGTCTCATCGATTTCCTTTTTTATTAAAGATTCTATAAGTTTCTCCACAAAGAGTCTTTTTGGTAACTTTTTTCCATCAGTTTGGATTGAATTAAACACAATCCAGGCATTAATTAGCGCCGTACCAAATATTAGCTCCATTACAACTTTTCTCCACCATTTGATTCCTCTCTTCAAAGTTGTAAAATAAGAAGACATCTGGTCAGAAAAGTCAATGCCTTTTTTTGTTTTATTGTACAGCAAAACACATCCCGGTTTTTTTATGCATTCGTCGGTTCCTCTCTTCTTTTTTCCAGTATCTATCAGGTTATCATCGTGATCTTTGCACGTAGTCAACATCAAAACATTCCGTTTATCCATCCATTTCATTACCTTTACGCCCTTTTTGTTCATTTTTCCAATAATTTCGCCTTTCTGCAATTTGTATCTAGTAACTTGCTTTGGCAGATATTTCCGTATTTTATTAAGTGTTCCACATAAAAATGTTTTTTGTGATAGAAGATCTTCTGCCAGGCCCAACGAAGTGTAGTAATTGTCTACTATTACGATTCTACCCATTTCTGTCAGATTTGTCATCAATCTTAACACTACTTTTTTACTGTGTTCTAATTCTTTTTTCTGATTTTTTTTCCCTGTATAAACCTCTAACTCAGAAGTATAACCTTCGGGAGTGCAAAGTTTATAAAGCTTTACGCCGTACCGGTGTGATTTGTTTTTTATGTATTGGCGAAAACCTAGTCTTCCTCTCCATGGTATCATGGTTTCATCGATTACCACATACTTTCCAGGATTTGCAATACGTCGAAAGTTTTCTGTAATCTTTGTGAACATATTTCTAATTTTATATAGTTTGTCAGTTTGGTCTTCATTACTTACATCACTGACATGCCAGCATTTAAGTAGCAATAAAAATCTGTCTCTTGTCATTACTGAAGAAATAAATTCGTTTCGATACAATTTGTTTCTGCTCCAGTATAAATTTAAATTAGGAACTCTACACAAACCCATTGCCATTAAAACAGCCAAAAATGTTCTCATTTCCTGAGAACTGGTGTCACTCCATTTTGTCATGCGTGAATTACGTTTCATATTTTTTTGATTTATTTGTATATACTTTTGTGCGTAAGCATTTGTTTCAGATACCATTATATCAATCATCTCATCTGTAACAAACATATTGTATATATCTTCAGGTGTAACTCCCACAAACGGGGGTAAATTAAACGTACATTCTCCAGCGAATTCATTAAAAGTTATGGGACTTTCCGATATATTTTCCCACTCATCGTGATCTTTAGCTTGCGTGCCGGGTAATGTTTCGTCCGTGACTAAAATGTCATCTTCTGTAGCTTCTTCATATTCACTATCTAGAGATAAATCCTGATCTGAATGAACGCAATTTTCCATTGAAGCATACTCTTCTGAATCACTACACTCTTCCTCCGAAAGACTATAATCATTGTCAGTACCGCTAAAATTATCATCTTCCATATGATTACTCTCATCCAACTCAGGTAATTTTCGAATATTCTGCACACTGTGACATATTTTGTTTGTATTATATTATTGTTTTCGCAGTCTAAATGTTCAATAATATCATAGTCGACAATATCAGGTGATTTTAGAACAGTTGGCAATTTGTTATTCATGTCTCGTTTTCCTTTAACATTGTCATCAGGAATACTTTCTATAATTACAGAGACCTCTATTTCATGACTTTTTTTGGATTTGGACGGATTAAAGTCTTCTGAATATGTACATTCAGATGTAACATTTTCTCTCGGTCTTTTTTGTGTCGGAGTACGAAGTAATTGTTGAATGTTGTCCTCACTAAGTGATATATTACAATCCAGTAAATTGGAGCGTGGGATTTCTGACAAAGATCCAGCTCTCTCTCCGTAATTATATGAGGAAAATCTTTTGAAGGGGAACCTATAGGATTTTGTGTTTTTATTGGTGAGGTTGAAGCACTAGAAACGGACAAGCGAACATTCTGCAATATTTGACAAGTTTTTCCGGTACTAGGACTGAGATACACTGTTTCTTCTTCTGTTTTGATTTGAATAGTTTTTCGGATGTTTGGACTGAGGTTAACTGTTTCTTCTGGTTCTTTCACTTGATCAGGATAAATTGAATTTTTTTTAGTGGCAGTCTGAGCACGTGTTTTTGCTTTGTGTTGTAATGTTCTTGTATTTGCAATAATTATAGAGCTTGGGTGCCCATGTAAGAAAGTATATTGTTTTGTATTGTCATACTGTTGTTTATCAATGACACATTCTTGTTGTGAGCTAAATTCATGTAAAAGTACGATTTTTTCAGTTATATTTGGTAAAAGTAGCAACACTGAACACATATTCATTAAATATGATGTCTGTGTACCTATGATGATATGTGCTTTGTGGAGAACTAATTTTTCTTTTGTTATCGTAACAATTAAGTGAAATTAAGTGAAATATATTACATTACTCTACTCGTACAGTACACACACAATCTCAAAAAGATGCCACCACCAGGAGGCACCAGTCAAGTGTGGAAATATTTCAAAAAACATGAAAATGATACAGCTTCTTGTAAAATTTGTTTCAAGATCCTAAAAACAAGTGGGAACACTTCAAACATGAAAAAACATTTAAAAATTCATCCTCAGAGGTTAGTATTCTATAAAAAATATTTTCTAGTGTTTTTAAATTATTACAAGAGATGTCTATTGTTCTTGTTCACGCTTAAAAATGATACATAAATTCGTTTATGCAATATCATGTACATGCATGAAACAACCTAGATATCTTATCATCATATAATAAGTAAAAAAAATAGAAATGAAAACTCGCATTCGCATGTTTGTTTCCAGTATCAAAGATAGCGTTTCAAAATCAACTCCAAGTTCATCATCAGATAGCGAGGCGTCGACATCTAAATCTGGGGTAAATGATGGTGTTGAAAATGTTTCCATGGCAAGCTCAACTACGCCACAGAGTGCGTCTGCAAGCACGACCACGTCACAGGCTGCGTCTACAAGCACCACAACCTCTACAACGTTGCAATCATCTACCGGACGAAATATTCAGCTCTCTCTCACTGAATCCTTGCAGAGAGCGTCGTCATTCAAAGGTAAAACTTAAGATAATCTTTATTTTTGAAATACTTATTTTGAATTCCTTGAAATACGTGTTTAAAGAAATTAAATGTCAATTCATTTCATTTTGCAGATGGAGGAAGTCGACACGAGGAACTGATAAAAAATTTATTATACTTCATCTGTGTTGACAACCGACCATTTCATGTGGTCGAAGGGAAAGGTTTCCGCCGCTTAATGAAAACAGTTGCCCCTAATATAAAATTACCCTCAGAGGACACGCTTAAGCGACGGCTGGATGATATTTATGATTTAGCACTGCAAACGTTCACCAAAAAAATCAACAGTATTGTAGACATCGAAATTGCTTTGACTTGTGATATCTGGTCGGAAATGATGAGCACACGAAGCTTTCTCGGAGTAACTGTTCATTTCCTTGACAATGGCAAGTTAATATCAAGGTACCTAACTACTCAGTTTCTGAGCAACAGGCATACAGCACCAAACATTGCAGAATATTTAGAAGACTAACTAACATATCGGCAATAGTAACCGATAATGGGGCGAATATGATTGCCGCAGTTAATCAATTTTTGGACCCAGCGAGGCATTTACCGTGCTTTGCACACTCGATAAATCGAGTGGTGGAAAAGATACTTGAAACTGATAATATAAAACTACTAACTGGAAAAGTCAGGGAAATCGTTAAATTTTTCAAAAACAGTGTTGTCAGCAGTGATCTTCTTAGATCAAAACAGGAAAGCAAAAAACTGAAACTCATTTTAGATGTTAAAACCAGGTGGAACTCAACTTATTACATGCTGGAACGGTATGTTCAGCTTCGAAGCATCGTTAATGAGATTTTATTAGAAAATGCGAGAGCACCTGAAATTTTGAGCGCCCAAGAAAATAACATCCTACAGAAAATTATGCTCATACTGCATCCATTTGAATTTGTGACGAAAGATATGTGCGGAGAAAAGTACATCACATCGAGCAAAGTGATTCCAACAGTAAATTGTCTACGCCACCAAATTCAGAATATAAAGGCTCAAGGCGAAGATAAAGCAATAATTGAACAATTAAAACAGCAAACCATAAAAGAAATTAATGATCGTTTTCGAACAGTAGAACAAAATCACATTTTGGCTATCTCCACTCTGCTTGATCCAAGATTTAAAAACATTCACTTTACGGATTCCAATGCCTGCGCTCGCGCAATTTCGTTCATCAGAAGGACAGTGAATGCAAGTGACAGCCCATGTCCATCAGCAAACTCCTCGGAATCAGATTCTGAGGTCATGGATTTCTGGAGTCAGCATAAACAACTAGCTCATGCTAGACGTCAGAGGAGAATTGAAGGGGAAAAGGACGAGGTTGGACTATACCTTGCAAATCAAGTGTCTCCTCTCAAAAGCGATCCCTTACACGCGTGGGAGGACATGAAATCTGTCTTTCCACGCTTATATAACCTTGCAAAAAAATATCTCATAATTCCGGCGACTTCAGTACCTTCTGAGAGGCTATTTTCTAGAGCTGGAGCAATTATAACTGAGAGTCGTAACCGCTTAACTGGATCCCGCCTGGATAAGATTTTATTTATGTCAGATTGCCCTGAGGATGATTGGAATTTTCCTAAATAATTTTAACTTTTTATCTCCTGATTATATGTATGCTTCCTGATTTAAATAACTAATTATATTGTAATTTATAAATAGCAATTAATAAATCATTTTGAGTTTTGAAATTATTAGAATTAATTATTATTTTCTCCAAATATGTCCAAGTTTCTAAATGTCTATTGGTTACTAGTAACGTAACGCGTAGTGAATAAATTGTGTGTGAGACATATTTTCTTCTAGTTGTAAAACCTTCATTGCAAAACACAGTCCAAATAAATGTATCAAAAAGTACTCGATACCATCAGGTATCGATACTTTTAGACCAATACTTTTTTGGTATCGATACTTTTCATACGATACTGGTATCGAGTAAAGTATCGATACTTTTGAAGATTTTGCGTATCCCTAACTAGGAAGCTAATAAGCTTCTAAGCTTCTTCTTCTTCTTTCTTAAGGTTTTGGCCTTCACGTTAGTATTTTGCCATTAGTCAAGTAGAAATTTGCATCAATTTTTTTATTATTTTTTATATCAATTAGTCATCAGTTATAACACAGAAGTCATAAGTCGTCAATAAGTCATGCCAGGGTCTTGGGTAAAGCGGTGGCCTCATTACTCAAGCTCGTGTAGTGAGATTTGGCGGCAACGTAGAAATACACCA
>DVZK01000908.1:0-10563 GCA_018236665.1 Calephelis perditalis
CTCGCCTTTTACGAGCTGCCTGGCAAGGAAGGCAGATGGTCTATTCTACAAAGGAGCCCGGACCAATACGGGGAAAGTCATAACAAACATCACGTGTAGTGTAGGGCAATTTTCGGACGATATTATTACGGTACACATACATACATATATATCTTCACGCAAAGGCCCTTTCTCATTTTAACATCAACACTTTCTTTCAATCCCACTCTTTCACGGATATCACTGTTACGAATGCGGTTAGCGAGCGTAACACCAGATTTTCAGTAGCGCTCTCATTTCGACCTCATTTAGCCTACTCTCATGCTTTTTCTGACATACGCAACTCTCGCTTCCATTCAACAACGTTGAAATAAGCACAGAAATATTCAAAGCGAGTCCAGCATCAAAATATATTTGTTTTTGGTTATTATTTTAAGGGAATTGTATGAGCGAGTTTATGGGACTCATCTTAGGCTCATACGAGGCAAAGGAAGGTGGATTCTTGCCTGGAGGTGCTTCACTCCACTCGATGATGACGCCGCATGGACCTGATAATAAATGTTTTGAAGGAGCGTCAAAAGCGGAGCTCTTACCACAGAAAATAGCCGTTGGCACTCAGGTAATTTACATGACAAATGCTAGCTAAAGTAAATGTTAAAGTTTACGTTACAAATGCTAGCTAAAGCTAAAGTTAAGGTTCCCACAGGAACCTTTTTCGGGATAAAACAACTCTATGCATTTATCCAAGTTACCCTCTGTGTGTGTGAAATTTAATGAAAATCGGTTCAGCAGTTTTTACCTGAAGGAGTAACACACAAACAATCAAACATACAAACTTACACATTTATAATATTATTAAAGCTAGCAGTGCTTTTATCCAAGCGAGTGAAGCTGCGGATATGGTTCGTTGATACTACAGAGAGCTCCAAAAAAATCTCAATATTTAATTATTATAACTGACAATTTCGATTCTATAAAAACTACTTCAATCGTAGCTACAATTGTATTATGAACTGGGTCATTTGATTTAAAGTCCTCATATTCAGTGGTGCTAGCACGGACGTTTGAATTTTAGAATATTCGAGTCGAAACGTATATATGAAAAACAAAAAAGAAAGAAAAACATTTATTAACAGACTGAAACTTAAGGGGCCATATACGCTAAAATACGTCAGCAGTATAATGTTTTTTTCATACAAAGCAATCATGGATCTTGGCGACAAAAATACACAAGATTAACATGAATATGCTTTATAAGGCTAGTGTTTCCAAAACACGATTCATTTCACTTTGCTCGATAGAAAAAAATCAAAAAGTTAACCCTTTTTTGAAAGCAAAACCCAACTGTCTACTTCAATTATGAAAGTATCGACACCAGATTTAACATAAACATAGATAAGTACTATACCTAAATGGTAAGTGTTTCAGTTTTTATACTTTTTTTCAAATTAATTTTATAGTGTCAAAAATAGTGATTTGTCGCTTAAGGCGTTTATTTTAGAGCGCGGTATTTCATAGTAATCATGGAACGGGGGAGCGCGGTGATTGGCTCTTCTGGCTGACTAAGTATGGGGCCTTAAGCGTTTCTGGAAATTCTATCCCTAAGAAGGGGAAATAATGGTTGAGTGTTTGTATGAGTTCTTATTCTTTCATGGGCAAATGAAATTTACAATAAACTTCCCGATTTTATGAAAGACCTGCCAATAAATAAATTTAAAAAATGTGTCACAGTAAAATTGTATAAAAAAGGTTACTATACGGTTGCTGAATATCTGTCGGATAAGAGTGCTTGGGAGTAATTGCTCCTCAAACCAAGCTTTTACTAGTAATAATGTATGATGCTAATAAATTAGTATAGAATAAGGAAAAAAAGACAGCTCGCTGAGTTTCTTGCCGGATCTTCTCAGTGTGGCCACGTTCCGATCCGGTGGTAGTTTTTAGTATTATATAGACTCATCACAAGTGCCTCTTGTAAGGTGAATGTGAATAAAAATATTTTCTATTCTGTTATATTCTTGCAAATACCTGCCATGCCTGTGCTATATGCCAGCTAGTTACTGCTTTCTATTTCTTTTTCGTTCGTTACGACTTTCGATTTCGTGCGATTTTGTTATGAATTTCTGTTATAATTTACTTTTAGGTCAATTACAATAAATACGGGTGCTTACGAAATGTAAGTTAAACCTGTAGCGATATAAATGTGAAATGTGCGGTCCGCTTCATTTCATTCAGAAAATAAAGTGATTAAAACTTTTACACAGACTATTCTTCGTAAAATGGACACCATTTGAAAAAAAACCAATAGTTTTGTAACTAATGGATGTAATATCTGTTTTTCTATACATAGAAATCTCGTGTCATGATGTTTGTCCGCCAAAAACCACATGAATGTTGTTTAAAAAGGACATCAGATTATTACGTGTCACAACGGAGTAATATTATGGTGTAGTCATGGAGATAATTAGAAGAAATTGGACGACATCGCTCAGGCCATTAGGATCACTTGGTGTTCGGTGTTCTGACGAAACGTTCGATATTTTAGCATTGTGTTCGGTACATTTTCTAATTATTATTTTTCTGATATATAAGTTGAACTTGGCGCAACCGACAAAGATAAAAAGAAGTTTGGATAATGCCACAATCTTGCTTCCACATGCTCGCGAAATATCAATCTCTTTCGGGGCAAACTGAAGGCTGGACTTGTACACGTACCAGTGTGGTCAGATCGTAAAAACCTGTCTTACCCACATTTTGTTTTTTATGATAAGTATAAGTTAGTTGCTTTTTAGAATAAGAATGTATTGATTTCATATAGGCCATACAAATCTTCTTGTGACGAGTCAATACAAATCTAAAAACTACCAACGAATCGGAACGTGACTACTCACTGAGAAGATCTAGCGAAACTCAGTGGGCCTATCTTTTTTCTTTTAAATCTAATATATAAAATGGAATTACATTCTAACATAATTGATCCCAAACACTTTTGTCTTATAAAATTTCTGAAATCTTATATTAACCAGGTTTTTAAAAAAAAATTACGTTGGCCTGTAAAAGTAATTTATTATCTACTTTACTGTCAGATAAATGATTAAACGTTTTGTTTTACTACCTGTTCAGTATTTATTCATTACGATATTATCTAAACGGATTCCCACAAAAAAAACCTTAAGTCCGGACATAGCCGCACATCCACTCAGTAGTATCATCCATACACATACGCATACCATGTTATCATAAACGTGAAGTGTGTTCGTTTGTTTGTCTTTCACGTTACAACATATTATTGTGAAATATTTTTTGTAAGTGGAGATAGTTAGGGCAGTGAAAGTCAAATAGATAATACATTTATCACAATAACTCAGCGGCACCCCGCAGAAATATGTTTTAACCTGGTAAAGCCGCAGACAGTACTTCGTCGAAGCACGGTTTTGTCTATTTTGAAAGAATTTCAGGACCTTGGAGTTACTTAAAAAGTGAAACACCAAATATACTTTAAATTTTTAGAAACTTCTCAACTTGTAAGTACAAATAATGCAATGTAAGCACAAACGCTAAGAACTTCCGACTTTCCACCAAGAAAGAGTCCACTTGAGGATCCGTGCAGTTGTTAGCACCCACTTAAAGTGTCCTCGATTCAGTTTATACTCGGAAACAGTGTTTATTAAGTTCTTCTGAAAAGATAATTTCACAATTTTTTTCTTGAAAATTTTTATATTAAAGACTCTTTGTGAGAATTTTAATGTTATCCACTTAACTCCACGAACTAAAACAAATGAAAGTTGTGGAATAAAAACTTAAATACAACTCTCGCTCCAACGAAGTTCAGTTTCATCTAGAACACTAGCTACTCGGCGTGTCTGTGCTCGGGTGATATAATATAGATAGAGTTTTCAAACCCTATGTATTTTTATAGTTTTAAAAAAAATAGTTTTAAAAGGCATATTACTAAAAGGTTATTTTTAATAGTAAGAAACCAAAGCTATAAGAAAGGTACGTTGCCAACCAGAATCTCGGATATTAAGAATGGATGAATTCTATGGAAGCGGATCTATATTTTAATAGGGCTGATAAATCCGCTGATACCTAACACACGAAGTACATTCGACAGCGCAGTCGAACGGTACAGAGGCATAGCACAAGGGGCTCAGAGAGCAGAGAAACTACGCAAAGGAATTCGATGCGGTTTTAACACGCTTTTATTAGCTTCACTTGTATGTTTGCTTGCTTGCTTGTTTGTTTGTTTGTATGTATGTTTGTAACTCACACCCGTTTTTCTCCCACTTCCCGCGAACCGATTTCATTCAAACTTTGTACACTTATTAAGAACCGGTGGCAATAGAGTAAGATGATAAGTTTATCCCATTATCCTGATCAGGAGCTTCAGGATTTAACAATTTCCTTAAGTATCCTTTACGTAAGGGCTAATGACTTATGACTGTTATAACATTCCATGACTGACAGTTAGTGTGTTAGCCGAGCGGGCTAAGGCGCCAACCTTGAGTTGACGCACAACGACAGGCCATGCCATTCAAATTTCGTACGAGTACACTTATCAAGAACCGGGGACAGTTCAATAACTTGATAAGTTTATCCCATCATCCCATTGCTCAATACACGAAAAATATGGCACAATGCCCCGCGCTTTTTTCACAACGATACTAGTATTTTTCATTCATTATTGTTTTCAGTTTATATAAAAATTATTCACAACAATATTAGTATTTTTCGTTAATTCTTGTTTTCAGCTTATATTAAAAATTATTTTATAGTTTTTAGTTTGATATGCTTTAAAAGCGTGTTTTTTAGTTTTTTTAAACTATATTTATTTCTAATCGATAAAGTGTTTGAAGAGGAAGGTTGATATGTATATTTTATACCAGTGCGAAGCCGGGACGGGCCGTTAGTTGTGTATAATACCACGAATGCTTGTCACTTAGAGTTCTCCTTCGTGGAAATGGATGAACACAATATAAATATGTTTTTTGTGTCCATTTTTGCTGGTGACCTTGATCAAAAAACCGTCACCGACACATCTATCCGCTATTTGTAAGCTACCTTACTACCAAGAACGTGATAGCAGTGAACACTGACACAATGATGGTAGGAATAGGTAAGGCGGTCGTACCAATCCGAGCGAGTCATCTTAAAACTCTCCTACCTTGTCATGTTCATGGAATAAGTGAGAAGCCAACGCTTGTCTCTTACGAGTGGCTTGGCGGCAAAGGAATTGGCTGTAAGTCAAGCACCAACAGGACATTTATCGCGGAGACTCCATTTTTAGCCGACTTGGAAAAAGGAGGAGGTGCTATGTTCGGCTGGTTTTTTATGTATCTGAATCGATTTCTCCGCCATTTTTGAACCTATTATAAAAATTATTTTTAGTTAAGAGGGCGTACTTTCGAGGTGGTCTCATTACCAGCAAGTTTTGATGACTTGATTGAATCCCAATAATATAGAGGAAATTATTTTCCTCCATATTATAAAAGTATTTATTTTGGAGCATTGTGCATTATTAACTGTAACTTAAAAGTGATACTAGGATTTCAATAAAATTTATATGGAAAGATTTCGGAACCATTTGCGGTATTTTGAAAATATAACAGTCTAACTGCGACAATGGTACATAATAAAATAATTGGATTCGGTGTTTGCAGTTTTACTGTGCTTAATTATTAGTTCGCTTCGGTCTTTAAGATCGCGTACCGCGTCACTCACCTGCATTATGCATCATCAACATAATCATCAGCCGCAGGATATGTGCAGGATATGTATGTATAATTAAATAATAATTATTTTGTTATATTTTTAGGCATTTAAGATAGATAAATATATTTCTGTAGTGTTATTTAATCTTTTGCTTATTTTTGTAGCCACGGGATACCCGTAAGATCATATAAATATATACTTCCTAGTAGGTATCACCATAGAAAAAATAAAATGTTTTTTACCTTTTTCACATCACAAATGAGCGATGTCATGCTTTGTTTTTTGTGTAGAAACAGTTAGGAGGCTGGAGAGTGACAAAGGCTAATTTTTTGCCTGATATTAAAACGTTTTCCGGCGAAGGAGTTTTAAAAAACAAACGCCCGGTTTTCGCAGGCAACGTATAGTTACTGGTAATATTTTTACACTGTTAATAACCAAAGTGGAGTATAATTACCAAAAGTTTTACGTAGTTTTTAATTAAGCGCCATAGAGGAACTTCTGGCCATTTACGTGCCGCTTTGAATTCATAAACCGGAGTTTGAGCTTTGAATATGAGTTATATTGAGGTGTGAAAAGTTTTCGTTTAATGGAACATTATGTGGTTTTAATAACGGATCCGGCGTTTTCATTGCTATCTCCAGTCATATAATATGATACATTCATTCATTTTTCTGGCTTTTAAGTTTGTTAATACTTTTAATTGCTCATAATGTTAATACTTTTAACAACCGGAGTGTTGTGTAATTACCGTGAAAAGTTTTACTTAGTTTTTAATTAAGCGCCATGACGGAAGTTCTGGCCATTTTTCGCCGGAGTTTTCATTTTGAATATGAATTATATGGCTGTCTTAAACGTTTTAGTTGAATGCAAGCTCTCATAATGGACGAAAACATATTTTAGTAAGGCTGGTATTTAATAACTATTAAATTAACGATTATTTAACAATATACAAGACGTTGCCTGCGGCTAAGCATATTACAGTAATTTAACTCCCTCTCCTGAAGACGTTTAGATATCGAGGTAAAATTTACTTATATTTTAAACGGTAACCTCTGTCACTCTTCAGAATCCCAATTCCGCACAAAATGTACTAAAATATCGCTCCATTGCGACATGAAAGAAGGACAAGTGAGCAAAACATTTTCACATTTTAAAACGAGTACGAATAGCAGGTGATGGTACCGCGTCTAGGCCTGCATAAATTATGTAGCTCTACCTCGGAAAGATTGTAGGATAAAAAAAGGTGTGTGTCCGATTCACACACTATAGAAGTGAAACTTCAGTAAATCGACAAAAGAATGAGATGAATATATATTTGTGTCTCTTACCTGCAAAAGAATGAGATGAATATATATTTGTGTCTCTTACCTGTCGTTTTTCCGTTGCACCCGTTTTGAAATCACAACGATTCTAAAGAAGTTTCACTTCAAAATTCTTAGTAACCTCATATTTGTTTTGTAAATATTAAACATGTAAAATAATAAATTAAAAGACTATTTCATAACTGGATGGATCAAAAAACTGAAATAAACAAATACATAAAAGTTAATAAAATGTTATAGAATTCTTATTTAAATGTTTAATGTTTACTTAAAAAAATTCAAATGTATTCAAGATCTAGATAATAAATGTACATTTAAGTTCTGTGAAACTGTATTTTTCTTAAAATTGTCAGGGCTTTGAACCTAAGATAGATTCGGAAACTTAACTGAAAACATTTCAATGATTGTCAAACCAATTAGCTAAAATGTTACGTAAAATTGTTCTGTAAAATGTACTGTGGAAGAGAAAAAGAGTTTTTTTTAAATTGCTTAAAAAGTTTTTTATTCACTCTATTTTTATACATAATATGCTATTATTTTTCTGGTGTCTTTTTACTGGTTTTCTTCGACCAGTGTGTGTTACCGGTGATGACATATGGAACTGAGATTTGGCCTCTTAAATAAGCTCAGAGTCGCTCAGCCTGCTATGGAGAGAGCTATGCTCGGTTTTTCTCTGCAATTCGGTGATATTCCTGAGAGTCAGCAACATTGGGCAGGCGACATTGCTCGTAAAACCGACAACCGCTGGGAAAGAAAATGATCTCGAGTGGATTCCCCACACCGGAGGACGTAGTATTGGACGACCTCCCACCCGGTAGACTGATGATCCAGTCAAAGTCACTGTGTCAAAGCGGCTGGTGACCGTGACTTGTGGCGCTCTTTGGGGGAGGCCTATGATATCGGAAAAAAAAACTTTCGTAATTTTGTAACAAACAAATAAGTTATAAAGATATTTTTAAATTACCGAATTCGATGTTTAAACGACTTGGATTCAAGTAAAGCAGTGGTCGGCAAGCCGAGGCTAGCGGGTCACTTGCGGCCCGCCAATGTCTCACTTGCGGCCCGTGAATCCCACTAATATCATAAATTCAAAAGTTTGTTTGTTTGTTCCCTCTTCACGGTCAAACGGTCAAACGAAAATCGGTATAGAGGGAGTTTAGGAGCCGGAGAGTAAGATAGGATACTTTTTAATAAACTTCAAAAAGGAGGAGGTTTTAAATTTTGAAGAGACCTGTTGTTTCATCTATACCATACCATAATAACCCAAACCACGCAGGCGAAGCCGCGGGCGAAAAGCTAGTGTTTTATAAATAAGTTTTAAATATTAAAATGTATGCGTGAACGATTCGCGGTTGACCGTATAATATACCGTGTATTGTGTAAATTCAGCCTTAAGAAAGCGCTTCTCTCCCACCATTTTCATTTTTCTATGGGATTCTCTCCACCTCTATGGCTTCTAGTGTTAATATCACAAATGTGGCCTCTCCTTTTGTTTAGTTTGCAGTCTTGTGGCCATTGCC
The DNA here is from genome assembly GCA_018236665.1 of Calephelis perditalis. Classification (NCBI taxonomy): domain Eukaryota; kingdom Metazoa; phylum Arthropoda; class Insecta; order Lepidoptera; family Riodinidae; genus Calephelis; species Calephelis perditalis. The sequence continues at coordinate 8,531 of DVZK01000908.1, forward strand.
TGTCAAAAGGTTGCCGACCGCTGAGATAAGGCATTTGTCTCTCTCATTTTAACAAAGTAAAATAATGGACGCTGACCTTTTGAATTGTGTTATCAACCACAAAGAAAAAATGTGAACCCTCAAATTTGCATTAAGAATCGATTTATTATCCGCATTCTCAGAGATAGTACTTGTTACAAGGAATTCTCTTCATTTGTCCATAAAATCGGCGATTTTCGTCGAGGTTTATGGCTTTGGTAATTTACTTTCCATTATTTCTGATACGATGACGTTTTAAGGCTTTTGTATCGAGTTTATTTTGCATATTTATTTTTAAAGCTATTTTGTGAGCTGTCTGATGTTTGTATTCAAATTGCTTTTTACGCATCTTCAAGAAAGCCTTCATTTCTTTCTCGCCTCTGTGGTCTAGCGGTTCAGTTGTTGGACTTGACTGCATGAGGTCCCGGGTTCGAATCCCGAATCGGGGAAAAGAAAGAAAATTGGGTTTTTTCCAATTTCCCGAAACATTTTTTTAATTAGAAAATTTTTAAAAACTCCATTTTCTTTTTTGTTGCCTGACACGGGAATCGAACCCGGCACCTCATGCAGCCAAGTCCAATACCTGAATCGCTAGACCACAGAGGCGATTACATAAAACAATTAATAAAAATCAATAAAGGTGGAAAATAAACATTTGTTACTACAAATCTCTATTAGCATGGTAACTTATAATTTGTCCATGTCTTTATATGATGAGGAGAACACGGTTTGATTAAATTTGTCTCATTCATTAAGTTTTGCTTCAGTTCAGAGATCGCACAAGAATTAACAGCTTTTTGGTTTTTGCCAATGTGTCACCATGGTAACTACCACGTAGCACGGGTCGACATCTGAATAAAATGGAATTTGTCCAACTTTGTTACACAAAGAATTCGGTACAAAATATTTTTTAATTACACCGGAACGGGAGCTGCGCAAAAACTCGAGTTAAAAGTTCACAAAAATGTACAGCTTCTAAATTGAAGTAATTGTTTAAATATTCTAACTACACGTTTGGTTTCAAAATCATGAATGTTTCATTATTCGTCGGTCTGCACCCCAGTCGATCTAGATAATGTAATTTTGTGAGATTCGGGACATATTTCTATGTTTCAGCTGTTCTGACGAACTACGCTCCAACTACGTAAGTTTGAATGGGAAAAATTAATACAATCTATACTTGCTACCGTCGGCACTTGGTGGAATTCCATTATTTACACAGGTTTTTTTTGTAGTTAACACTTGTACTTATCCACAATATATTTTATTTTACACTTTTTGCTACTTTCTAGCCAACTAGTTTCACTTTTTATAGCATCATCAGGGCTTTCAAACTAAAGACAAAAAACTACCTATTTGGTTTTATGTTACTGACGGTACCCACATATAAAAATGTTAGCAGTACTACTACTACTACTACACAAAAAAAACGTGTGTAAAAATTAATTCGTTGTTTTTCCTTGTTTCCTGGTAGACGAACGGCCTAAAAAGCATCTTATGTCTCGGTATAGCCGTTTTTGGATTATAAATGGTGTAACTAGCAGCGCTTTCTTTTGTATATCGCGTTTATGTATGTGTATGTATTGTATAATACGTATATCGTATATGCGTTTATATCCTTTATTTTGTGTTGTGTGAAAAAAAATATCTATCTGTCGTAATTTAACATGCGTATAATTCAAGATTAGAGTCGAAACAAGGATTTACTTTTTTCAAAAACGTAAGAAATAGAAGAAAGAACCATAATATAACGATAAGGCGGCTAATTAGCTAGTATCAAATTAATATACCTACTTACACAATGTTTTTGGTCGAATCTTTGATGTTAAAATACATATACCAGGCCGTTTAGGCACTGTTAGGTATTGGATAATACCTAATAATATTATAAAATTACGTGGACTACCCTTTCCAGATAATGTTTTTTTTTATGTTACAGGAAGGCAAACAAGCAGACGGATTTCCTGATGGTAAGAAATTCAAGCCGCCTAGAGACACCAAAGGTGGTAATGGTG
>DVZK01000909.1:0-10561 GCA_018236665.1 Calephelis perditalis
CCTCTTGTTTTGTTGTACCTCTCTCTAACTCTTCGGAGATGCGGGCTTGAAGATACTTTTTGTAACATCTAATAACATACTTCTACGTAACCAATTTTAATGAAAAAGCAGTTGACAGTAAAGTCGGTTTACTGACGATAGTTTAATGCGACAACGTCATAAGAACGGAAACAGATTGTCCCTCTTTGTTGCTTGTTCCGCGCTCTCGCTTGCACTTAAAGCCTTACATGGAACGACTCAGAGCGAGGTAACGCCGCATGGGTCATGTTTTTAGGTGCGCACAGCCGGCTTCATGGAATTACAAAACGTTGTCACGTCAAAAATAATGTATCTTTCTTCTTCTCTTCGAATTTCACTTAAAAGCAGTTTTATTATGATGTTTGAATATACAAAGTGACTGCAACTTAGCTTCACGTTTTCGTGACCTATTTACGGCTTGCAATGAAACAATCAGGTTTGTCGGGTAAGACCGTCTTTGTGTCATAAGTTTAATATTAAAATATTTTGAGTGTGACTGTGGCTAACATTGTAATCTCAAATCACACTCTTTGAACTAAGATTACAATGTAACCCGGCAGACGTTGCTCTGCTGTATTAAAATGTGATTTAGTAATAAAAATTGGGTGAGTAACCCTTATCACTTAGGGGTATCAAAAATAGATATTGGGCGATTCTTAGACCTACTCAATGTGCTCACAAAATTTCATGAGTATCGGTTGAGCCGTTTCGGAGGAGTACGGGAACGAACATTTTGACTCGACAATTTTATAGATAAGATTTCTTATTTCGTTTATTATCCAATACATATAAAAAAAATACAGGACATTTTAATAGTTTATATGGAGATTGTAAGTGGTAATTAAAGTGTTTTAGGTATTATAAAGTAAGAACAACAGGTACGAGTGTTTTATAAGTAATTTACAAGAAATTTTGAATGATTACAAGCCTCTTCCGTTTTATTAATTAATATGGACTAAAGTACTCCAAAGTTCAACATGGTATTATAGTCTTTATTACTCTGTGATAGTACTTGTGATGTATCATAGTTTGATAAATTTAACTTGAAAATAATGTTGTACAACTGTAATAAAATATAATAACTCTATACTGCATTCCTAATATAAATACATTTCCAACATATTATAATAATGTACTTAAAAGGAAACTCAATTTGACATAAAGGCGGCCTTATCATCACATCAGAGAACACTTCCAGGCAACCTTTCCGTATCAACTTATAAAATATCTACTTAAATTTACTCTTACTTTAGTGTATAGAATATAACAACTCTTAATTGTGCAGAAAAATAGATTTAAAAAAATACACTAAAAATAAAAGTTTAAAACTAAGTGACACACAAAGGCGGTCTTATCGCCAAAACAGCGATGTCTTCTATGCTTATTACAAGACAGTTTATGTTTATTTCGTAGAAATGGGTAGGTTTACAGAAGGTATATATTTAACCAAGGAAGTCGCTGGCAACATTAAGTGGCAGTACCTCCCATAAAAATAAGACGTAATACGAACGTCACCTGAGTAGGGTTTCAAGGATGTATTAAAATGAAGGATGTATTATGCGAGGCCTAAACAGTTGAGATTAGCAAGGATGTGTCAATATGGGTGAATTACGGCAGGTCCGACGTCATGCGTGGAGGGAATATCAATGATTATGACATGAATGTTAAGTATGAGTACCGTTTGGCAAAGACTTCTGTGCAGTAGACATACTCTTTTCGAAATATTTATGATATTGGAAGACCACCTATAGCCGGGATCCATCCCGGCTATAGGTGGTCTTCGTGGCCTCGAGCAAAAGTAAATTTATCTTATCCTCCATGCCATGGAAAATGTCAGCGGCAAGCACTGACGTTTTGGCGGCGGGAAAAGGTAAGGCGGTGAAAACAATTCGGACGAGCCTCCTATACAGATGTCACTGTGTTAGTGACGGTAAGCCTATGCTCTCCTCCTACGAACTGCCTAACGGGAAGCCCGTTGGCCTATACTGCAAAGGAGCGTGTACCAGCACGAGGAGTACAATCCTTTGGTAAGCGATTTGACGGTGACCAATTACGTGTCTCTTCGATAGTAAGAAGCCGTGGCTTATGGACATCATTGATGTTATAAGCACGTCTAAAAGATACCCGCACCCACTCAAATGGAGCGCCAGATTGGCTATGACTACAGGAATGAGTCCTTGGTTCGAGTCAAGAGTTGGAGCACAGTTTGGATAAGTAATATATAGATGTAACAGGGGCCAGATAACAAACAACATGTCTACTTCCAGAAAGAAGTTTATGGTTCTTATAAAAATGACGCGTGGAGCCAGAGGACATAGTGTACAACTGATGACTAATTTGTAATGCGACGTAAAGTTTACAAATATCTTTGTACCTTATTTTACATATTTTATCCTTATTTTATTATTTTACATACTCTTAGGGATACTTGCACGTTCCTGAGTTAAGTATTTAACACTGAGTTAGCGCCTAACTAGTATTAAATGACCTTACATTTGACAGTTTAACTCTATGTTAAATGTAACCCGGAAATGTGCAAGTGGCCCTTAGTGATTACATTTTTAAATGTAATTGCAGGTTATCGTCTGCGTCGAGAAGAAACGACTCCATCGCGCTGGTGATTACCGAATTATTCCATTAATGTAATCCGTGTTTTCTGCGACGACGAGCCTGCAACCTGCAAGGGCAATCTTACCGACCATCCTCTTTGGTCGTTTCCTCAAAATGTAACCAGGTTTCCAAGCAAGTACAAAATAATTTTAAAACGTAGGCATAGCCGCGGATAAAACCTAGTTTCAATATAATTATGTGGCCAATCTTTTGCACAGGGTACACACCCTGTGCAAAAGATTTTTTAAACGTAACCGCGGCCAACATCTAGTTTCAATATTTGCCATTTGAATTTGTACATTGTATTTATTTGAAATTTAGGCGTCAATTTAAAATGATATCATTCAATTAATCGGTGTGACAATTTATATAACTGAATCCTAAATTAGTTTTATTTATAGCTAATTGAATGATTATTGAATGATATTAATGAGTGATTGGCTTTTGATTTTCTTTATGATTGAATGACGATAATGATTTGATTTGCAGAAAAGCTTTTAGGCTACAAGGGCTCATTTAATACCTACTAGTCTCATAAAAAAGGAAAAATCTATACTAATATAGATTTTTTTTTCATTATACTAAATAATTTATGAAACTACTAGCTGTCCCAGCGAACGTCGTTCCACCAGTAAATTTTGTATGGTCTTTTTTTATTTTCTCAGGTTTCTCTGCGTAAGAACCTTTTCCTAATAATAACTAACACAATAAAAATTAATTAGCCAAATTGCTCCAGTTGTTTGGAAGTCATGCGCGTAGCAACACATTCAGCGATTCATTTTTATTATTATATATATTATGTATAGACTAGACCGATTTCAAAAATTTGTTTGATGAAGGTAAAGATCCTGTAAAAAAACGTAATAATTTGTTTTTAATGTAAAAGGTCAGCGAACAAGCACATGTATGTGTTCTGATGATAAGAGACTACCGTGGCCTATAGAAACCATATATGTTATAGGTCGCTGTCCTACGCCCGGGATGGAAGGCCTATTTAGAAAGTCTACCGGCTACCCAACTCCAGACCGGAACCTAACAGAGGCAGTCAGGCACGAAGAGTTAAGACAGTGAAACCAACTACGCGCAAACGGTTGCTAGAAATAAAGCATCTTTACGCCCCTATCCCCGAAGCGGTAGCCGAAGACACTAAGTCCCACAATGTGATAGGTGGCAAGCCTATGTTGCTAGAAATAAGACTTACCAATTAGGTGCTGGTTTCCTGTTACACCACAGAATAAGTAATATTACTTTATATAATACGTTGTTTGTCTCAGAAATTATTCTACTAGAAGAATTTCTCACAACAGAAAAGTTGTTTATTTATAAAAAACCAAATGAAATTGCCACGTCAAAGCCGCTTACGACGTTTCAACTAGCGGCAACGAGGGCAACGATAATAGCCCGCTTTGACTTACGAGATGGAATTTTTAATGCAATAATTTCGATAATTTATCGCTATGTGCCGTTCCTTTGTGGATAGGAAGAGGGGGTGATTTTTCCAGTAGCATATTTAAATTTTTTAATGATTTTTATAGGAGATTCTTATTTGTAGAGGAAGACACATAGAGCTCTTGATGGTTAACACGCAGTGATAAATATCTTTACGCCTGTATCCCAAAAGAGGTAGGCACAGGTACTTCCTTACTCGCGATTAGCCGAAGGAACTACTTAGTCCTACAATTTTATAGGTAGCAAAACGATCGCCAACAGGGGTTCTATCTCTATTTTAAATCTTATAGCCTTTGTGGTCTTGCAGTCTGGCGTTGGACTTAATTTCTTGAGGACCTGGGTGCGACCCCCGGGCGGGCAACAAAAAAAAATGTATTTTCAATTTTCTAATAGAAATGACTTTGCCCAGGGTTAGGATATGTATAGTTGACGTTTTTCGCCAGCTATTACGTTGTGGGACTTAGTGTTTTCGGCTAGTGCTCAGATTGTACCTCTGACTACCGCTTCGGGGATGTGGACGTGAAGATACTTTATCTAAACCCGGACAGCGTTGTTTTCGTTAGATATTGCAAAAAAAAAAAATTTAATTGCCCGACACAGAAATTGAAAGTGAACCTGTTGTCGACGCTAACACCGATTACTAGACCACAGAGGCTGCTTCTAACGAACACGACGCCTTGATAGCCTTATGCCGATTTGTTTCTTTTGTAAGAAGCTTTTCTGAGCCTCTTATTTTTAATTACATCTAGTCTATAGACTATTAAGTATCACATTGGTCTTTCATAATTAAAGTATGTAATATGATTAATACCTATTAAAATATTTGCACACCACAAGTTGGTAGAATATCTAAGAACGCATAAATAATTTTGTAACATCTTTGTAACACTCATATACCGCAAACATTTTTTTCTTTTCTTTTCAAGTGTTGTGAGTCTCGTATATAAATCCATCATCTTTAGATGTATATTGTCTCTAAAAATAAGTCACATTTGTACCATGAACTTATAATACTGCCACTTGACATTAGAACTTGGTATTCACTATACCAGTTTATATGACTTTGCCTTTCCTGAAATTCCACCTTTTTTAAAAATAGGAATGTCACCAATCTGAGTGAATCTACGTAGAAAATGATCACTAAGTTTAAATCTCGTTTTTTATGGGATGATATCAGCGAATAAGCACATGGCTCTCCTGATGGTAAGAGATACCCGTAGATTACACATCATAGATGTTATAAGAACGTCGCTGATGTATGGTCAGGGTAATAATATGAAACTTACTCCCCGGACCGGAACACGAACAATACCAGACATTGTCATTGTGGCTGCTGAAATGTGTAAGACAGTGGATCCCTACCCAGGCAAATTATTGCACAGTACTGTTACAACTGAAACTGTTGTCTGAAACTCTTACCAGCTGCAACATAGGAAGACGATATTATCACTACTTATCGTAAAACAAAGTCGCTGTCTGCTGCTCTTAAAAAATACAACTTGCTCTTGTCAGGTATTTATGTAACTGGCTTCCGCCTGCGACTTCATCTGCGTGGAATAATTAGCGTGATGATAGAAGTATAGACTAGAATTTGCCTCGATAAATGAACTCTCTAGCAATGACAGATTTTTTTTAAATCATGCCAGTAGTTCCTGTGATTAACACTATCAAGCAAACAAACAAACAAACTCTTCAGCTTTATAATATTAGTATAGATAACGTAAAAGTTTGTTTCCCCGTGCGAAGCTGGGATGGGCTGCTAGTAAGCTATATTATACATTCCCATACGCTAATGACGTAATAATCATAAAGCGCTGTATAATTAACATTCGTGATTATAACAGAACATGAGAATATTGATAAAATCTTGTTTACTCGAAACAGCGGTAATAAAATAGATTTTATATTTGAAACAAATCCACGGTAAATATGCTAATACGGAGATAAGCTGTTACAAATAAGCGATTCAAGCGCTGTGTGCCACCGATACGGAGTTGGCGCAGCGCCCACCCACTCCTGACTCCTATCAGCGACACTTGGTATACACTAAACAATATTACTTAAAACTTATTGGTTCGATATTTACGCTGCATATGCTGCTGCTTGCGTAAACCAAGCTGTTAGATGTCCTAGTATTGAAGCTCCTGTAGTCTGTCACTTTGGCAGTCAGTAGTAACTAAGTTTTCTTTCGAAATGTGTTTTTCCAATTTTCTTATTAAAAAACAATGTTGTTTGGCATTAGGTACGTGCCCGGATGGCGATAGGCTTTCCACCTATCACATTGTGGGACTTAGTGTCCTGGGTTAGTCAGGTGCTCTGGTTGTGCATCTACCTAGCTCTTCAGAGGTGTCGACGTGAAGATACTTTTACATTCATTACCAAATGCAATCACCTATAATAGCTTGTTGTAGGTACTAAGATTAGACAAGGTAAATATCATTGAATATCTATCGTCACTCATGATAATCTCTATTTCTTGCAGAAGGTATTTTCCCTTGTTGGTCCGGGCTCTTTTGCAGAATCGACCATCTGCCTTCCTGCCAGGCAGCTCATAAAAAGCGAGCATAGACTTATCGTCACTAACACCGTGACATCTGATTAGGTGGTAGAGTTTCGCAGCGACTCGTCCGGATTGGTACCACCGCCTTACCTGTTCCTGCCGCCATAACGTCATGCCGTGTTCCGGTTCAGAGGGTAAGGTAGCCAGTAAACTTACTTTTGCTCAAGGCCTAACATCCCGGCCTCAGGTTGGCAACGCATCATTACCACCTTTGGTGTTTCTAGGCGACCTGAGTTTCTAACCATCAGAAAATCCGTCTGCTTGTTTGCCTTCCAATTTTATAAAAAAGAAGCGTCAGTAATAGAGAGTACATTTGTTATGAAGTCAGACAGGGAACTAGGACACGTCTCTCCTGGTGGTAAGAAACAACCGTGGACTATACACAACGTGGATGTTACAGGTGTGTTGCTGTTCTTAGATAAGGATAGGCCTATTTTTCAAGTTGAACTTGCCTTAGGGCTGGAACATGACACTATAATTTTGAAGACAGGAATAGGCAAGGCTGTGTACCTCTACTGGACAAACTGCTGCACAGCATTCTTCCACCTGTAGTCTTATTGGTAATGATCCATATAGCCTGTGTACATCTCTTACGCGGTGCCAGGCAGGAAGACATATCTATGAATTTTCAACGATAGTAGCCGACCCGGCGAACTTTATATCGCTTGATAATAACATCTACTAACAGTTTGTATGGAAAAAAGAATTGTTATTTTTTTCTGAAGGAATGCCAGCCGTTAGACTTGCACATAGGTCTAACCATCCGGACACAGGACAACGACGCACCTGTAACATCTATAGGTCACTGTTGTCTCTACCGTCAGGAGACCCTGTGCTTTATCGCTGACCCATCACATAAAAAAAAAGTTAAACTTTGGATTCCTTTAGTCCATGTTTAAATAAGACGGTATGAGTTTAGGTCTTTACCTAGCGGTAGAATCTTTATTCTCACGCTTTACCTAATACCCGAACATGACTGATTATGACGATTTATGGCTATTTTTGATTAATTTGAGTTCCGCGCTGAAGAAACGTCAACGTCGGGAGTATATGGTGAAGCCAAAAAAGAGGTACCAACAATTGGAGTGTTTCGCGAGCGCCATCACTAGTGTTAAACTTTAAGCATAACACTGTAGTGATGGCGCGCATGACCCGCCCCAATTATTGGCACTTTAGTGGCTTGACCAGAAGGTGGCCATTGAATTTGCGCACGTGCCTAAAATCTTTGGCTTTTAGATAACGATGCACATAAACTTCTACCCCCTTACTAATAACTTACGCGCCTCTTGATCTGGTGTGTAACGTCACTTTTGCTAATAAAAAATGAAGTTACACGTCAGATAGTAAGTTTCATCAGTAAGTGGGCTAGTGTCATCTGTAAAATATGGTAAGAAATAACAGCACTAAATAACCGGTATCCGTAGACCGCATGTACAAATCTACTGGGCACTCTACCCTGAGAATTGGAATACAGAGTTGGAATACCACCTAGCAATGACTGACTGCGCTAGTGAAATAATCTTGTTAGATAAATAAATAGTTCATCAGCGGCAATGGATTTATCGAGTTCCGGTACTGGCATTTTTTTTGTACTCTGATTTTGAATGTTAATTTCAAATGAGAGCGTTATCTCAGTATGTCTGCGGCCGCACCAGAAGCGCTAACTTAGTATAACTTTTCATTTCATTTTCCAAACTTTTTATCTCAAAGTGCCCGTGAAAGAAAAATGGAAGCGTTAAGGAAATCGCCAGCGCCACCTATTATCAACTCCTGCAAGTCGCATAATTTCAGTACCAGTTTATCGCTTAACATACCCTGCAACCTGAAGTCAACCTTATTTTTGGAGAGTAAAACTTGAAATGCTTTGTGTGGAAGCGGAGACTTACATCTCTGAAAGCAAGACGAATTGTTACAAAGAGTCATAAAAAGTAAGATATTAATGTATCGCGGGAGGCATTAGACGGTCGGTGGATCGATTTCTATGCATAAAAAATGCTAATGGTCCGTGAGAGAGTAGGTAGTGCCTGAACTGATGATTTATGGGAAGAGTTTGGCCAACTATTGGAGTTTTGATGGCGTTTTAGGTATTTTGGGGGCAGGTGGGAAAATACTTTCTGTTTCGTCACTTTTCGTTCGTAGTTTTTCAAAGGTATTTAAGATTTTTTGTAGAAAGCTCGTTTGTAATAGAATTTATTATGAATCAATGTTGGTTGTTTTTAAATTGTAGATATAAGTAGCCAAATTATATATCTGTTGTAATAATTCGCTGCGTGTTCGATTCTGATCCTAAAGTATCATGCGTCTTATATAAGTATGTACCAGCTGTTGCCAGCGTGGTTAGTGCGGGACCACGACCATGACCCACGAACATTTTTTCGGGATAAAAACTGTCCTACATGTTAATTCAAGTTAACCCTCTATGTGTGTGTCAAATTTCCTGACAATCGATTTAGCAGTTTTTGCGTGAAGGAGTAACAAACATACATATAAACTTTCGCATTTTCAATATTAATAGGTTTTCCGTAATGAGCTGGAATGCACCCGGGATTTATCCAAACAAAACACTTAAACAATATGGATGTGGAAGATTTATAGATACTTGGGAAGACCATGGTTGACATTTCAAAGCCAAGGCTGATGTCAAGAGTCTCCTGAACCGGCATGTGTAAGAAAATAGTAATTAATGTTGAGGAAGCTACTCACTTTTGCACCCGATACTCTTTGTCAACTTCGCAAGGGACTTGACGTGAACATAGATTTTGCGTGTGTAGATTGTGTGTGTTGTGTTGTTGCGGTAGAAAGAATACTTACTTATGCCTAAAATTCCGGTGTCAGGTTGGTAACGCACTGTTTTCACTTTTGGTGTTTAAACGTCGTGAATTTCTTACTATCAGGAAGTCCGTCTAATCGTTTGCCTTCCAATATCATAAAAAAGGAATTTCGTTTCAATAATAAAATGAAGGTATTATATAACACATAATACACGTACGTGTATGAAAGTTCAAAGTAACGTTTTAAGTTTATTGATGTCAAACATACGTTATAGTGCTAGTTACTCTTTGTAAAACTTCTTTTTTATTTATATTTTGTGATAGATGTTAGACACAGCGTTGAATTTTATTTAACATACACATCTTTATAAAATTTAGCCTCATTTTTCATGGGCAAAAACTACCATTTGTTCATAGTTGAAAAGTGACCGCCTCTTCGAGCGAGACGGGCTAGCGTATACGTCTAAATGTACAGACTAACCGTTAGGTCGCGTTGTCGATGCCCGACAGAGGTAGGTATTGTTATAAATATTTTTTCTGTGTCTACATGTGTTTATTTCTTTATAATAATGTTTATTGAAGTATTTCTTTGCATTAATATAACTAACACCTATTCAATAAGTACATAATTTTCTTAGCTTGCAGTTAGATTATTTTTATATTCATGCATGAATATTTGTTTATTTTTAATAAATTCAGAATGCGATATGTGATGAAATAACTACAATAAAATCACTGAAACATTAAAACATATTAACAAACTATTCGGATGTTCTACAAAAGGAATTTATTATCTTATCATTATCATTATCTTTTTCTGGTAAATTAGGAAGAAAGCTTAAATATATAGAAGCGGGCTTTTTCATCATTGAGATCTAATAAGCTTTATTTTTCAATCTAAATTACGTTCAACCTAAATTGCTTCGTTTTCTTCATGTATTGTACGATGAAGATAAAATGTAAGTCCAATGTTGTACCTTGTAGCGCCATCTATTATGGAATAGCAGAAAGTGGAATACGTTGACGCTAACTCTATGCATTTAACAAATTATATAATAATAATTATATTATATTTATTTTGTTGAGCGTTACTTTTTTAGATACTTTGTTTAACAAATAATATTTTATAATATTTAATTATGAAATGGAATTT
>DVZK01000910.1:0-10558 GCA_018236665.1 Calephelis perditalis
GTGAGTGTAAGCCTTTGTTCGCCTTTTACGAGCTGCCTGGCAGGAAGGCTGATGGTCTATTCTGCAAAGGAGCCTGGACCAAAACTGGAGAAAGTCAGTGTATAAATATTTCCATGTATAAGTATCGTTGACTAAAACTCTTAATGCAATTGGTTTACTTCTTCTTCTTTATCCAGATACATTTATCCTCTAAAATTCTTGTTAAGTAAACAACCTCGAGTCTCACTAAGTACTTAGTAAGTTGTAGTTATGTGACGAAATTTTGTGACCAAGCAACTTTAAGTATTTCCAAACTATTCATGACATTCAAATATTTTGGTGATGAAAGCTTCGAAAAACCTGAATTAAAAATAATAGCAATTCCAAATTTTGCACATGCTATGAGTTTAAAATTTAAATTCAGTCACATTGTTGGACTACGTACCTTCAGCTTCTTGAAGGTAGATCTGTTTGTACCTCGGATTTTCTCTTGTGAGATACGAGCGTTAAGATATTTGTATGATATTAACTTCAAATCAGTATTAAATGTTTGTACTATCTTGAATTTTAAATAAAATTTACAAAAATCCACTCGGTTTTTGAGGGATTATCGAAATCCGCATCAAAATCGGTTCATTTGTTAATTAAGATGCCACGGACAAACAGATAGACAGGCACACACACAGACAATAGACTGACACACACAGATCAAAATTGTAACACCTATGTTTTTCCTTTTGGGGTTAATTAATAAGTAAAATAACGTGTTCCGGATTTAGCATAACAATGTATAAATGTTTTTTTTTTATAAATTACGTTTATGTGTATAAGCAGTCGGTGAAGTTCGGATCTTTGATCCAAACTTCTACTAGCACTCTTCATTTTTTTTAATTTTTTAAATAGTGATTTTCAAACATTTTAACTTTTTCCTCAGGTTAAATGTTACTTCTATAATATGTAGACCATTTATTTCAAAAGCTCTCAACTTTAACTACGTTGGTTCGCCAGACGTTTAATTTGTGACGCGGTTCAGGAAACTTTAACCGTTAAGTTATATGTCGCCGCAAGTGCTCTAAGAAATCAAAGCCTTACCTTATTGGAAGGTATAAATAAAGGTATTATGATAGTTACAAAAGTGATCCAATATAAAGAGGAGTGTTTCTATTACTCTATTTGAAATTTGACATTATTTGTTCAATCAGGAAAAGTTTTATGTAGGTTGAAAGTAGTAGGCAGACCCTCGAGTCCCAAGAGTCATGATCCTTGCAGACCTGCCTTGCTTTCTTCATATTTATCACCATTTAAAGAACGTCTTATTAGTGAATATTGCTATGACATTGTAGGAAATACATACGGGTGGATTTCCTAATGAGAGGAGATTGGTTTTTGGATTTGGAGTTTTTAAAATATGTCTCTATAAAAAAACTTTAAAATGTTCTTTTAATAGTTTTTTTAAAACTTTTATCTATTTTCGCAGAGTGATTTAAGTTTCGTGAACAAGGTTTGTAGATATTTAAGTAAAAGTTTTACATAATAGCAAAGGTCTGGGGCTTAATTGGAAATTACAAATAATATTGTTTAAATAATTTAGCTCTTTGTAAGTGTGTAAATCAGAGTAAATTACGAAAGCGCTATCTCTTATCTAATTTCGATAGCATGGTTTTAGTTTCTGTGAACTACAAATTACAATGTAGTTACTACGTTGATCTTCAAATATTCCTATTTCTATGAGTTACTACGTCTACATTGTTATAGGGTTTTGGCGCCAACGAAACAAAAGATAAGTCGTCGTAGTTTATACGTAATTATTGATTTTCGTGTTCACAATAAGAGAATCTGCTGATTTTGATAGAAATGAGAAATTAGATTTTACTTTAGCAAAAGGGTTCGTTCCCTCTTTTAACTATTTTTTACACAATTAATTAACCACCATAACAGGTAAATGTCCTAAAACGACGGTTTGGCTAACAACAAGATACTTCAAATTAATATTTATCTATTTTTGGAAATTATAAACAAGCCCATTATTGTAAACTTATTTTTCTTTTATAACGGTAGTATTTAATCGTATTAAAAATATTTTTTATTTTATGATACACTAGCAGTTTCACGCAGCTTCGCCTGCGTAACTTGGCTTCTACTATACCGATTTAGATGAAACAAAGCATATGTCACTCGTGGATAACGTAGCTTTCGAATGGTGAAAGAATTTTTAAAATTGGTCCAGTAGTTTTAAAGCCTATTCATTACAATCAAACAAACAAACAAAGTTTTCCTCTTTATAATATTAGTATGATATGACAGACTACCATCTTCTTTTCTGATTTCTTCATTTATCTGCAATATACGCGGGTATCGTATTAATTGTAATTAACGTACAAATTAAAAAAAATGACAGTTATTCCCAAACTTAAAACCATTAAAAAATTATTTTTATTGAGTTATACAATACGTTTTCAGTATTTTCCCCTTGTTCTTGTTTTGTATTGAAGAAATGTACAATCTTGTCAGATCGGGGTATTTTTTCTTTTGTAAGGCAAATAATGTTCTAAAATGCCCTAAGATGTATTTCGCTCATTGTGGTTAAAAAGGGTTATTCGGTCAATAGGGCTATTTACATTCACAGGGTTTAAAAAGATATCGTTTAGGGACCCACGGAAGATCTTGAAAAAAGTGCTTAAAGTAGAACAAAAATTGCGGACTGGATGCACATTTGTCTTGCTCCTATTACCAGTGTCGGTATGTTAATTATAGAACTTATGATCACCTCAACGTCACCATTCCTAAGCATGAGAAAATATAGATGTCAGAGTAATAAGGTTTCCTGCTGCTAGTTCCATGATCGTTGTTATCGTTATCCAATTTAGAGGGTAGTGTAACTGGCAAATATACTCTATTTCAAATTTAATGCCTGAATATTAAAATCCTAATCTAAAGTTATCGCCTCTGTAGCCTAGCGGTCCAACATCGGACTTGATTTCTTGATAACCCAGAACGGGTTTGATCCCCGGGTCGGGCAACAAAAAATAGACAATGTATATTTTCAATTTTCTAATGAATATAACGTTGACAGGGATTATTGGATATGTACCGGTTGGCGGTGGATTGGCCACCTATCATATTATGGGACTAGTGTCTTCGGCTAGGTGGTTTCCTTGTTGTGCCTCTGGCTACCCTTTCAGGGTTATGGGCGTGAAGATACTTTTTTAACATTTTGGAGTTTAATAAATAGGCTATTATTATTTAATGCAAGACACTTTTTAACAACCTTGCGACCCTATCGAAGTTTGTATAGCAGTATAGCAGATACTGTTAAAATCAAGTTTTGTGCTGTCGGTTCCATATTTTGATAATCAAAGAACGCCAGGCAAATTATATCGTATGAATTTTATGGGTGTTTAAATTTTTTTAATAGCTTCACGCATAAATATAGGAAGATGGAGGCCAGTGATGAATGTCAGTGTTTGGAACGTTGAGGTATAAAAAATGCTTTTACACGTTTTGACTCAATGCCATTCTAATGAAGTTTTATCTTAGTCAGAGTTAAACTTTGAACCAGGCTTCCTTAAATGGGTTTGCCATTGAACTAACCCCGTGCTTTTTAAGAAGAGTACAGCAGTAACTGCAATCTTACAACCCGTCCACATCCTCATACAGTGCCAGATTAAGAGGTCTGGATGCCTCGGGGCAACAAAGGCTAGCCCCAATTTTTTTCTAAATAAAATGGACAATTTTTAACCTACCTTTACCTACGGTTTGCAAGAGAAGGTTTAAATTTCAACTGCATGTTTAATTTTGTGTGATTGTTACTCGACTACTCGGTCAATAACAAATTGATTTTGATGGCTCTTTTTTGGAAAGATAGGTCATGATTCCGAGGTAGGTAAAATTGCAAGACAGCACCGCGCGTACTGTCCTCTCCGCTACACGTGCCACATACACACAAATAATCATTATAATATGTACATTAACCATCACATAAAACCATTAGGCACAGTTAATATTGTCAAATCAGAAATAAAAGTGTTAGGCAAAACAAACTGTTGACTCTCATCGTACGCATCTATAACCTTATGATTCTTACAACTACTCTACTCCTCTCCAAGACATCTTTAGCCGTCATACGTAATTGGTGAAGTGAGCCCACTCTGCTGGCGGTGAGAAAATATGACCTTTAATCTTACTTAATACAATTCTTTGCCGGTCGCGGTTGCAAACTTTAAGTATAATATATATGTTACGACAAGATAGACTTCGTAGGGCTGTAGGGTGTACTATACTATCCTCTTATGTGTGGACTACTATCCCTGCACAGTCATCGTCAACATACATATTATATGTTGATAAAATTTGTAAGGGACCATTTCGGAATCATTTGCTGTCTTCGGAAAAATAATTATCAAATATAAAAATAATTTAAGAAATAGTTGGATTCGGTCTTTGTAGTATTACTACGCTTAATTGTTCCAGTCGAGTTTTCCATTAATATTAATAAACAATATAATCATGTTTTAAGCTAAAGGTAAAACAGTGAAAAAAATATCAAAGTAGAAGACGTTTATAATAATTTAAAAGATTTTTTTACGAAGCCTGTAAGTAAGTCTGCCCCTCCTCAAACGAGGGGCCAGCGGAACTTTCGCCCAAGTTGCCCTCCTTTAAATCTGGCTCTGTCCTCATTTGACTATGTGTTCTATAAAAAAACATAAATTAAATTTATTTGTACAGCTTTATGCTCATTACTGTACAAATGAGAACGAAAGGGTTAATAATTAACGATGTTTAAAAATGTCAAGAGAAATGCTTTTGGTGACACATGTCAATGTCAATCTCTAAATAGACACACAAAAAAGAAAACATATACAAAAGTTAAAGCTAAGGTCGCGTTGGGCACTATAAATATAAGCGTAACCTTGGCCTATTTTATAGGATTAGCACTATGTCAGTTCTAAGTCTAGTTTTCATAAACTTAGATGTAGGGTTTCATTGTATATATCTTAATGATATGGACATAAGGCTTAGCTAAACTAAATGATCAGAATGTCTACCATAAGCAACTTTCGAGTTCGAATAGTTTATTTGAATCCTGGTACTTCATTAAAGCTCTAGTCCTGATCTATCTGATGAGAAAGTCTATCATTAACCTCTTTAATGTTCGAATAAATAAAACGGAACTTGTCACTCGAGAAAAATATCTGGAAATAGGTTTGCCAATATTCGGATAACAAAATGAAAAGTTTGATTGTTTAGAGACACAAGTTTAGACGATTGTTAAGTAAAGTTTCTGATATACTGTTTTTGGTTTAAAATATGTTTCATCCTGTTTTCAGCTCGGTGTAATTCAACCTAGGTTCGGTGATCTAATGATCATAAGAAGCTACATGCCGGGCTCGTCAGAACATAAAACCAAAGTATAAGTATACTTCAATCAGGAAAGTCAGTTTTAAAATAACAAACTTTCACCTCTAAAGGCCGCTGGAGACGTCAATTATCTTTTAATCATATTAATATTATAAATGCGAAAGTATGTTTGTTTGTTTGTAACCCCTTTACGAAAAAACTGCTGAACCGATTTATATGAAATTTGGCACACACATAGAGGCTACCTTGGATTGACTCATAGAATAGTTTTTATCCCGGAAAAATGTTCCGCGGGCGACAGCTTGTCAGCTTGTCGATTGATCTGATCGTGGAATGTCAACCTTGGTCTCCCCGGGTAACTACATCCATCCATATTGTCCATCCATCCATCCATTGTATATCTGGTTTGTCAATCTTTCATCTGTTATTCTTTCCACGTGACCGAACCAGCGCCTTTCGCATTTTAACACCAACACTTTCTTTCAATCCCACTCTTTCTTGGATCTCACTGTTACGGATGCGGTCAGCGAGCGTTACACCATAGATTTTCCGTAGCGCTCTCATTTCGACCGCATTTATGCTACTTCATGCTTTTTCTGACATACCCAACTCTCGCTTCCATACAATAACGTTACATAAATAACTACTTTTTAAAGTCGGTTAAGAAATTTATTTAAGAAGTCTGACAGGTTAGCTTTGTAGAGTAGTTGTGGGTATATTGTGCCTGTAATTACATCAATAAAGGCAATAAAAGTGCGAAAAACAGTTTTGTTGCCTATGTATACTTAAAAGAGTATTTTACTATTTCCTTATGAGTCCATAATCAGATCCTGACTTAGTGGCGATGTCACCACCGTTTTTTAAAATCGGTTATATACGTATTACATATAAAATAGACGTATTAAATATATGAACTCCTCCTTTTTAATGTAGTGTAACAATATTATGAAATTGTAAAAAATTATGTCAAAATGTTCAAAAACCTGAATCCAAAATATTCTTTTTGATACTTGTTTATTTGTTTTTTGTTCGCACATGTAGAGAATAACTGTACTACCTAAAGTCTAGGAAATGTTTTATTAAAATATTTTATGCTGGTTTAGCTGTTGAAAAACGTGTGCGAAGCGATAGTCGTAGCTTATTTGGAAAAAAAATGTCTGTGATCTCTAGACATAACATATCCATAATAATAAATTGTTGGTAATATTTCTCGTGGGTTTGGGACTTGTGAAATATGCAACGATGTATGTAGCGTAGGTTGGTAACAAACGGGGAAGCTCAACCGCTTACGAGCTAACACACAAATGACAATGACAATAACACCAGATTAACAGACAAATGTTTTGCATCTGTTATGTCGGCGTTGCCAAACATGTGATTAGGGTTGCTGCTTGGGAATTTTTCAATCTAATTTGTTACACATATATATTATCTGTGGTCTAGTGGTCCAGTTGTTGGACTTGAACTCATGAGGAGGAGGAGATGAGGTCATGAGTTCGATGCCCGGGTCGGACATCTAAAAGAAATGTGTTTTTTTCAATTTTCTAACAAAAAGTACCGTTGATCGGAGTTGGGTATATGCGTTGTTAACGATAGGCTAGCCGCTATCACGTTGTGTGGATTTGGTGTCTTCGCTAGTCGTGGCTGCCCTGGTGTGCCTCTGCCTACCTTTTCGGGGATATAGGCGTGAAGATCGCCATATCTGATATATTCTTATCATAGTTAGGATATTATGATCCTATCACACGCTAATAATTATCAAGTAATTTAACTACTAATGTACTTTCAAATAGGTGGTAGAGTACTGATTCTTGGTCCGATTAGTACCACTGCCTTGCCTATTCGCGGTACCATAACGATATTGCTAACCATTATCGTGTTCCGTGTTGGAGAAAAGGAAACTTGGTAGACTTGCACACTTGGGCAGGCCACAAAATTATAACGCATTACTAACATCTATGGCGTCTATGCGCGACTGTTTTCTCGTATCAGGAAAGTCACCTGCTTTTTCGCTATACATATAAAGAAAAATAAGAATACCCAGTAATATTACAGTTATTTATCTAAAATGCATGTAATATATTATCTATAAGCGTACGCATATTTGGGATATATAATTAGCTAGACCATACTACTAATCCAACCTAATATTATACTTGAATGAAGAACTTCAAATTTCTTCTAATTGACTGTTTTTGGTTGTCTCTGTTTGGTTTTTCCATCTGAAACATCAGTAAATGTCGTACATCTGATATTTAGCACGCTAGTAGTAGGTACTAGTAGTTGACAAGGTATATCTTATCTTGATAATTCAACAAAGTCCCGTGGGAAAAACCGTTAAAGACGAACAGCGGGCAGCCACTACATTTGCCGTCGAAAAACATAAACTCGCTTGAAAATTTTACGAAAGTAGTAACCCTAGTCAATAATACTACAAGTAAGTATTACTCAGTGTTACCAGTCCACAGAGACAAATTGTTATTGCATATTTAATGCATTCCTTACCTACATTTGGAATTCTAAGATATTTGGCTAGTAAACAGAAAGTTTTCTGTAATTACAACTGTAAGTACAAAAGACTAGCAGTGAGCTGATTCAAAAAACTTTAGTCTTTAAATGTTGTCCAACGTCTTTCTTTTTTTCTTTCTTTAGGTTTTGGCATTCACGTTAGTACTTTGCCATTAGTTAAGTAGAAATTTGCATCAATGTACCAAAATCGGGATTCAATTATAATTAATCATAAGTCGTCAATAAGTCATGCCAGGGTCTTGGGTAAAGAGGTGGCCTCATTACTTAAACTCATGTAGTGAGATTTGGCGGCAACGAGGTAATACACGTTAAGCTAATTTCATAATGATTATTTCATTTGTGCTTTTTCACTGAACAAAATTGTACAAAATGTCACCAAAATTGACTAATTTTACTCAATATAAACACGAAATTCAATAATTATGAAAAAACTTTGACCATCTTTTCTCTCGATGGCGCCAAAACTAAAAAAAATCCGTGAATTTCACCATAATAATAAACACAACAATGTAATATTTACTGTTACGATGAAAAACGGAAGTATATAGATAGTCGTTTACTTATTACGTGATGAAATATAATATGCCTATACATACAATAATATACTCCAACCACTCCAATTATCTCTTACTAGCTGTCCCAGCGAAATTTATCCACCCGTTCAGTTTTGTATGGGAAAAATTAAAATGTTGTTTTTCCTAGCTTCCTCGCAGTTTTCCCTTTTTCTTATTACCTAGACTTGAGCAAATAATTTAAAATGATAATTAGCCAAATTGGTTCAGCTTTTCCCGAGTTTTAGCGAGGCTGACGAATAGCAATTGATTGTTATATATATATATATATATATATATAGATTAGTACCTTAGCCTCACCGTTATCTGCTGAAACACCTTCAGTACATACCACTTACCTTACCACTATGGTAAAGTAATTTTTAGAAAAAAAGGCTAACCGTTGTGAGGCTAAAGATCCCTGCCTCAGTTTTGCAAGTTTGCAGCGCAGTTATTTATGACATATAAGCGAAGCGTACCTAATTTT
This sequence comes from Calephelis perditalis, assembly GCA_018236665.1. Classification (NCBI taxonomy): domain Eukaryota; kingdom Metazoa; phylum Arthropoda; class Insecta; order Lepidoptera; family Riodinidae; genus Calephelis; species Calephelis perditalis. The sequence goes on from DVZK01000910.1 coordinate 8,905, forward strand.
AGCCTTGAGGAAATCTGTTTCTTTTTATCGTTAAAAATGCAATACTAATAGTTGTAAATATATTAGTTGCCTTAACAACTTAGGAACGAATAGACTGAATTTCATAATATTCAATTTGTTTTTGAACTCTGTAGCCTTAAGGAAAGGTTTTTCAACAGTGAAACACAGGTTCAAATCTCGTGCCAGTGATCTCAATTTGTAAAAAATGTAGGTAGTAAAGGTGTAGAACGGCAAGACAAAAAGTATGGCAACATTCTATAAAAGGAACTTCCACCAATAGAATAAGTTGGAAAAAAGCCAAATTCATAAACTTTGTAATGGACAGGTGAACCGATTGTAAACACACAAAGGAATGACACTGAAACGATTTCGAAACTATTTGTATATAGGCTGGTAATAGCTCGCACGTCGTTGAGGTTGCATAATGTCTGAAAATGTAATATATTCCTCAGGCTGAAGTTAAGGTAGCAGTATCTCTTTAATAATGTACGGTCATATTATGCACTCCTAATACATTCTTCAGAATAAAATTAAGGTAGCAGTATCTCTCTATTAATGTACGGTCATATTACGTACTCCTAATGCATTCTTCAGAATAAAATTAAGGTAGCAGTATCTCTCTATTAATGTACGTTCATATTATGAACTCCTAATCCATTCTTCAGAATAAAGTTAAGGTAGCAGTATCTCTTTAATCATGTGCGGTCATATTATGTACTACTATACATTCTTCAGAATAAAGTTAAGGTAGCAGTATCTCTTTAATCATGTGCGGTCATATTATGTACTCCTAATACATTCTTCAGAATAAAGTTAAGGTATCAGTAGCTTTTTAATAATGTAAGGAAAACAAGCTATTTTTTTAAATTTTACCCCAAATCACAGCACCTATTTATACCCGAGATGTTGATGTCATGATGAAAATCCAAACTAAGACCTGATTACTTTGGCTAAAGTAAGCTACGATATTGGCAAATATTTACATTATACGAGTGTGTATAATATATAATATGGGAAAAGATATGTAACTACACTAAATAATTAAATTTTCATTAACCGCAACAAAACCTATATAATATAACTAGCGGCCCGTCCCAGCTTTGCACGGTTATGAAATATACATATAAACCTTCCTCTTCAAACACTTAATTTATTAAAGAAAACCGCATTAAAATCCGTTTCGTAGTTTTAAAGATTTAAGCGTACAGAGGGACATAGGGACAGAGGTAGCGACTTTGTTTTATACTATGTAGTGATGTAGCTACGATGCTATGTAGTGATGTAGCTACGAACCTTAAAGCCCGGTGAAGTTGTGAAAACCGCGAGGTTGGCAACACAATAATCATTCATAAAAAAAAGCTACGAACCATCTCAATCACGTCAGCTTTCAAACAAAACATTCCGTATCGAAATTGATTAATCCATGATCAGATCAAAAGTTATGATGCCACAGATAGAAACGCACACGCACACAGGCACGTCAAACTTATAAAACCCCTCTTTTTTGAATGCTAAAAAGAGGCTATGATCTAGAAAATAGGCTAGTTTTTATTTTTTTTATCGCTATTAAAGAATAAAAATCCGCCTACACAAATTATTTTTTTTAAATTTAAGTTCGAGTATTTAGCGAATCACTGCGACCTGCCTTGATCTC
>DVZK01000911.1:0-10556 GCA_018236665.1 Calephelis perditalis
GAGGTTAGACTAATTGTGTAATTCGTACTTAAATATAATTTCAAAAAAAACACAATTTATAAAAATACAAAAAGAACCGAGCAAAGCTCGGTCATCCAGATATTTGCACAATTATATGCTGAACATACATAGGTACCTACACATCTTCAAGCAAAAGTCAGAAGGTAGATAAGAGTGTCAAATGTCACGATATATGAATAAAAGTCTGAGTTCGTAGCCGACAACACGTAGCAGCTACAGATGTGTCGCGTAGACACCACTGGCTTCTATGTAATTCTATTAAATACCCTCCGTACCAAGCGACACGAAGTCAGCGACGTGTCGTCGATACGTGTCGCTCAGCTGCAGATCAGTAGTGGCACTGACGTTGGAGCAAAACACATTCAATTTACTCAAATTATGAATTTCTTCGAATCCGAAGATAAACTGATCAATCGCCGTCCAATATGTATCACTGTACAACATATCTCACAAAAACGACATAAATAGCTGGAATGCAGCGCTGACGTTTGCTGTCGACGACGTCTGCGGTTGGGTTCGAATTAATTACTAGTGACATGACGCGACGATGTGTCGCTGTGCAGTGTGACAACGCAACGACACGTCGCCTGCTGTTGCTGCGTTCAGTAGGGTACGAACTCGCACCTGAATAGCGCCCACTGTTGACGGGGAGGAGCGTGTCGGGCCGGGGCGCAACGCATTGCAAAGCCCACTGATGCGGGTCGGGCCGCATCGCATCGGCGCGGATTTTTGTTACTAAGTACCAAAGTAGAGCATCGAAATAGAGAGGCCACTAGACGTTAGTAAGGAAAGTGGCGCCATCTAGTAATTGTCATACGATTTTTTAAGTATGGAAAGTGGCGCCTCTAGTAGTTATCGTACGAAACTTTAGCGTTAAAATACCATAGTGCGCTTTTCTTAACAGTAATATCAGGATCCGCGCCGGTGCGCCCCGGCCCAGTGGACGTTGCTCCATGCAAAATGTATGCAAGCGATCTAGGCGGATTATTGCACTGCGATGCACCCCGTCCCGGCCCGTCCAACTGGGCGCTATCCTTTAAACTGCAAATTGCACTGCGCCAGACGTCCCGTCGTTGACGTTGAATAAAAAAAACATTCACTAGGTACGGAATTTAATCTCATTGATATGACTCATAATTAGGCTAAGAAATATTTGAGTACATATTTGGGCAATCGCGAGGTACATCGCTAAAAATTAACCTTACATTCTAACTACATTAGACTCAATGAGGCGAGAACTGTCCGGCGTTGCAAAGCGAACATTTATGCAGTTATAACACAGCATCGCAATCAAATTATTAAATCTGCGATACTGTTTATACATAGAAATTACACTTTGTCCAACCATTTAACTTTTGACAGCTGTCAAATTCGTATATATGTATTTATGATTTTCGAGACATAGTTGCTGCTCGCTGTGAATATTACAAAACATATTACACTTCGAAACGCCAGTCAGTACACACATCTAGATTCGAAATAAAAATATCGAAAATTGCCCAAGCATGTATGGTGTACATAAAACATTCTTATTCCATTTATCAAAGGAAGATTATTTCAAAAACAATTGTGAACTTAAATCTAGTGTAATATTTCAAATAAATTTTAATATAATTCAAAAGGGCAGTGTTATAATTTGTTAAGATAAAGTTATATTTTGGCGTTAACTTCAAAACACATAGTTTAATTAAAATACATGGTGATTTAAAAATACCATATCTAAAAATGATTTTTGTATACATTTGTCGACAAAACTAAACAAGAACAAAGAAAAAACGTTGAATTATGTAGCAGATTTTTTCGGTAAGTACCTATTAACAAGAAAACGATGACTTAGTATGTATCATCTGTTTCGGCCAGTTTTAACTGTACAGAACTAACATTAAAATCTGACGTTATAAAGACTTACGGGCGCACTCAGTCGTCAATCATCTTTTAATCAGTCATTTAGTCGACATTTTCACTACAAAATTGTGACTTAACGGTAGATTAACTATGATTAGACGATTAGTAAAGATTCGATTTTACCTCAATAGCGATACCTCTTTTTAAGGCAGCGAAATAAACTGTCTAAGCCGACGGCATTGATAAGCGTGTTTTATATAACATATAGTAGTAGCAAGTATTAGGGTAAAAGTATTTTTGAACCACCTGTATAAAGTGAATCCCAGCAATATCCCTTAAACAGTCGATTATTATCATAGAATTGTTTAGTCTCATACCAAAGTAGCATCCAATTGACAATTTCCTCAATACATTATTTTTCCTCTATACAAGTCAAAATTTATATTTATTCGACAACGTAGTACCAGTTCAATTCGACGCCTTATGAAAAATATTGACATAAAAATAAAACAAACTACGATATTCAAGAAGGGGTTATTTTTTATATCTTCAAGTGATTTACATGCTTAAATACCTATCTTCACGCCAAGTCCCGTGTTTATTAAATGTTGGTTAATATGGAATTTGTAAGTAGAATATAAGTAGTTTAAAAGTTATATTAATAGTAAATAAAAATAAAAATTAACTAGTCCACGAATTAAACTACTACTACGAATAATTGTACAAATAATCTAGTAATTAAATCTAGCATCATACCTCTCAAGTATGAACCTCGTTCATTTTTATCTGCAAATAATCGAACTTTTCGTACCCCTAGATTAAAGATTACGTGATTTCGAATCGTCAAGTCCAACTTAATTTACATAACGCACGTCAACGTAATGCATGTACGTTAACGTCCGTTATGTAAGTTAAGTTAGAAATAATGCTCTCGAGGAAAATTACTATTTAGTATAATAAACTACATAACGTTCTTGTACATGTTTTTTTATATGGCAACCGGTGGGAATTTTCTGATGGTAATAATTGCAGTAGCGAATAAATTTATAAGTCGTTATTTGACAATTCTCGTGAAAAGACATAATTTATTTGACATTTCTCGCGTTCGTTCTCCATACAATGATTGAGAGCTTGAGAGAGAAAAACCTTCATTCTCGCAGTGTCTAGCACTGCTAGGGTAAAAGTTGCTTAAATTAAAAACGAGCCTGGGTGAAAAAGGATTTTGAAATTTAAATAACGGCCACTTTAAATAGTTTTGGAAAAAAATACAGCCTATCGAAATTATCGAATCTTACGCGATCACTGACATTTGATAAGCGCCAAAAATTAAAAACCATTTTTAAAACTCCTCGTCCTGGATTTTACGTCCTTATCGACAACTCGTTTGAATATTAAACGCTCGATAAAATTACTAGATCAATTTAATCAAGCTCTTAAGTGACAGAACAGAATAGAAATCGACAGTCCATAGAGCTTGACTAACCTATATTAAAATCATACAATTTGAACACTCTCCGCGTTATCACAAACACCTACTAAAATTAAAACAATCAAGCAATTTTTAAACTTTGGGCACAAATAATTTGTTTTTTTGAAATAGCGAATAAAAACATGGACACCAGGAATGATTTTTATTAAAACTTAGGAATGTCAAATGCGTTTACTCTGATTTGTTATATATTGGTATAATAATTAACGTTTCTGAATTTGAATTGAAACTTTGAACGTATAATAAACATAACAAACTTAAAGCAATCATTTTCTACCATTTGTGATTGGTTTCACAGCAATAAAAGACACACACACACACACTCACACACGAAAGAACATGCACAGGCAGCCCATACACGTCTCTTGTTCATATAAGGCAGCCTTTCCCAAAGTGGGCGATAACGCCCCCCTGTGGGCGCTTGAAACCTAGAGGGGGCGGTATAAATCTTGAAAAAATGTTTTTTTTAAACCGCAGGCTAAACAAATATACTGTTGGGGTTGTTAAAAGTGGGCCTTACATGAAATAAGTTTGGGAACCTCTGATATAAGGCAAAGCAATGCATCTGTGTGTCTTCTATACTAATATGCAATCAAAGCAGGGTTATTTCAATTATACATTCAATACGTAAGGCGTTTTTGAGGCAAATTTAGTAAAATTTTACCTAGAGTATGTCGTTGGTAAGATTTCACAAGAGTATGATCAACAACCCGCTCCTTAATCCAATTTAAAAAGCTTTTTGTAAAAAATCGTCATTTTATAAAAAAAAAATCTTTCAAAATATGTTCCCACTATCCATACTAACACTATAATTGCGAAAGTCTGTCTGTCTGTTGCAGTTTTACAACTAAACCGATGAACTGATTGAGATATTCTTAAAGGTAAAAAAGACCCGAATTCAAACATAGACATTTTTTTTAAAAAATCCACTCGGAATACGATGAGGGGTAAAATTTGTTTAAAAATCTATTCTACGCGGATGAAGTCGCAAATAAACACCTAGTAATAAATGTAATATACCTCTTCACATTTAGACCAGAGTTAGTTTAGTTACTTTCCGTAAATTCATACCCCCCTCCTTTGGCTTGTCCATTCCTAATATTTAGTCAACCATCCCCTCCCCTAAACGCCTTACGTAATTTATGCCCAATTTATTTAAACAAATCTCGGTTTAACATAAAAAGCTTTGAAAAAAAACTGTTTAACATTGACAGGACTTGAATAATTGTAAATCTACAATATATCATTACTATTTATTTATATTGCAATATGTATTAAAGGACACATTTAAAATTGTACTATGGTAATAAATGGAGTGATTTCACACAAACGTAATAAGGTCTATTTCTATAAGACTACTATCAAATGGGATGAAAGTATCCTTTACAACAGTATGGGACGGTGATAGGAAGAGATAAAGTGCTTGCAAATGAATTTGGAATATAAAAAAAGTAAATGCACATCTTCACGTCAGCAACCCCACAGATGGAGACAGAATCCCAATGAGGACACGTCTGAATCCCGAAGGTATAAATAAATATAAAAATAGCCCCAAAGAGAACTAGGACACCTATGATTATTCGAAAGTATTACTAAGTCCCAAAGTGATAGGTGGCAAATGTATCGCCAACTGGGGACTTATCCCATTCCGAGCAACGCTATTTTAAGGCCCGCCACATACATTTAGAACTCTTTTACGGAATCCTTGGAAAAAAATTGGCGCCACATACAAATTCACCTAAATTCCGTTAAGTTTGTGTCAAGTGCCTAGATTTATTTGGATTTATTTGTCACAAAATTCCAAATGCATGTTGCGAGCCTAAAAAGTAAAAGAAAATGACAAAAATAACAAAAATTTCCAACATTAGCTCAGTTACAAATTTTCTCAAACTACCCTCATGAAATTAATTAATTTCGACATAGTTGCCATAGATTGTGGTAAAGAATCCTTTCGCTCCTAATACTAAAATTGTAAATAAATATAAAAACAAAAACAGTTGTAAAACGTTCTTATAATTAATGTATATAGAATCAATCAATTCATTCCTATATCACAAACTAATTACTAATAGTGATAATAATATACAAACGAGTGATCTAATTTAAAGCCATCGAAACTAGAGCTGCCATACACAAATTATAAGGGAATTATGACAAGCCTTATTTTTACAAAATCGTCACATTGGTACAAATTAAAAATTATTCATATTTCATTATAATTATACCCTTATGTAAGAAACTATTGGCGGCGCTCAGAGACATCAATTATTCCGATCCGGTGGTAGTATATAAAAATGTCGACGGGCGCACAAGTACCACTTGTATGGTTCACGTGAATAAAGGTTTTTTTGATTGATTTTTATCAGTCACTTAGTCGACATTTTCCATACAGGACTAAAATTAATGATAGAATTAATTTTAATTGACGTCTCTAAGTGCAGTCTTAAACTTGTTATAAAATTATGTATATTTTCGAAATTTGTATTCTTATTTATATACAAATAACTATTTGAATGGTAATAAATTTATTACATAATTAACATGAACATAATTTAACAATTTTAATTGCGATAAACGTTATATGACGCATTAAAAAAGTTTAAAATTGCTTTTCAAAGGGTTCGGTCATAATGACAGCGACTTTTAAGCTTAGACGCAATTTAAAAGTAATCCGTTTTAGTTTAATACCATACGAGTTTGACAATAAAAAATCTTGTAAAAATAAGACTTATTGATTTCGATAATTGGAAGGGATCAAAATTTTTAAATGCAAAATAAGTCAGCAAAAACATTGCGATCTTCATTTTTAAATGCTTTTATTCGGAAAATATGAAAATTCCATGCATCACTTCCGAATAACGTAACAGCTCAAATTTGAGAAAAGTAATTCGGAAGAAAAGTATGATGTTTTGTTTTCTAGTATGTTGTATTGATGATTGATGTTTTGTTTTCTTGTAAAAACTTACTTTGTTAACATATAAAGCAGGTTTTTTGAAATTGTCTGGATTTCTTAATAAACAATAATAGCCTCGCTAAGGCAGTATAATCTTTAGATTTTCTCCTTTTGATTAATTTATCCAGGTCAGTTTATAAAATGGATTAGTCTTAAGCAGGTAAAATTTATAAAAATAAAAAATAAAGAAGCCATTTAATTAATCTGATAATTTTGGCAATTTGTTTTTAAATTAATGTTTGAGCTAATAAAGTATTTGACAGTACCGTAACCATGGCAGATCTAACCATACTACAAATATAGCTAACGACAATGATTCGCGAAATTATCTAATCAATTCAATGCAACCAGTACACAACAATTAGGTAGTGGAATGTCACACTGTGCGGAAAATATGTCTTTGCAACAACTATTACACTCAATGTAATAATATTTATATGGAAAGTTGGTATCAATAACATACCATCTTCAATAATATATAACGCCTATGCATATTTGTGCTCATGACTCCTATTGTGCTTATTTTATAAATAATAATGAATCTAAAAAACCTATATCACAATAGGTTTACTTTAAATTATTCGTAGACTAGACATTTTTAAAACTTCTTTTGTTAGCTTATAAAACGACACATCTCAGCACAGTGTGTCGTTACACTTTAAATTTCAAACTTAAATATACGCGCGTGTTAGTTACTTATTATTATTCATTACAGATCTCTTAGAATATAAATCATCATATTTTTAATACCAGATAAAAAAATATCGAGATTATTACAAAATAAAGTTTCAATTCCCGGATCGTTCTCCATAACGATCCAAATTAAACCGTACCACGTACTACTACAATCGAAGTACAATAAAAATAGTTTTGAGAAGTACCATAGAAGTGGTAACTTTAACAATAAATTCCAATAAATATCTCAGTAGTCATAGCCCGTTAGAGTCCCTCGTCGGGACGTCAGCAAGTCGCATACAGTCACACTGGCTAACACTAATTGTGCAGTAACACTGTAGTCCGTATATAAAACGCAGGTTGGAGTACGTCGCGAGCGCCTGCCGCTCGCCGCCTGCCCGCCGCGCCCACTGGCGCCGCGCCCCACTCCTACACTCGCACCACACCCCACTCCCACACTCGCACCACACCCCACACGACCCGCACTGTTAACCGAACTACCCCACTAAACATATTTACAAACCGCTAGGACCAATAACTTAAAGCGAATAAATAAAAAGCGACGCTCTTTGGAACGGATTACATTCGAGGTACGCGAACAAGGAGTAGCGTGAATGTGTTCCGTCCGTGCGTAGCGCAGTGCGACACCTGCCCAAACGTACGCTAAACTAAACTTTACCTAAAATATACTTAACACTAACTAAAATACATAATATGGCAGAGGCGAAACGCACTCATAGACCCTACATTTAATTTTGACACCCGCTTATCATGCGAGTGTTGAGATTCCGAAAACTTCTATAATACACTATACAACTGAACCGTCTTAACGTAATTAAAGCGTTGACCGGGAGGAAAAAACCAAATGAGAATCATTAAAGAGATTCAAACAATACTAAAATCAAGAATCAAAAAAAAGGTACGTGGGTGACATTAACAAAACGTAATAATACAATATTGTTTAGCGCGAGTATTACACAAAATGTCAACGATTAATTTTGCGGTACACGCTATCCGAACATAACCGCAGCAAATTTTATACCATCCAGGTTTAAAATAATTGCAGCGATACCACATCTACACTAGCATCAACCACAACACAAATTCGAGAACACATATTACATTACAGGTCTCTTTTGGTAAAACGCTACAACTTTTACATTGAATATTAACACATATTATTTACGCCACATTGTTTAGTTATCAAATTGTATTTTTATTTCATAATATTTATGTTAGCACGTATGCATTAAAAATAAGAGCTAAAAAGCAATTTTATTTCTCATTGGCATTGCCATAATCGTATCTTTTGAAGATATACAAACCTTATTTAAATTACCTAATGTATTTATTAACAACTTAAATATAAATAAAAGATTCGTCTTTTTAAACAATAAGATAAATTGAAGTATAAACATTTTAGCTGTTTTTACTATGTTCTTTTTTGCCAATAAGAAGATGATAGCATGCGATTGTCGCTTATGTCGATCTCTTTCATTTTAATTATAGAACAAGACAAATATACGTCAAGTAAACCTATAACTATATGATAACATGATTCAACCATGTTGTTCGGAATGATTGAATTACACCGATTATTAGAGAGATGGATATAAGCGAAAATCACTTGCGTTAAGGGATACGCATATTAAATAATATTAAATAACCATTCGTGTTTCGTCAATACGCAATACTTGTGTTAAAACAATGTGTTAAGTTAGAAGCGGTAGCGTTTCACCTGTAGTGTGAGTGCGTGTGGTCGGGGCGGGGCGCGAGTGAGGGCGGGCCGCTAGCGCGCTCACGGCACGAGGTCGGGCAGGCGCCCGCGACCCTAGGGGCGCCCGCCACCTTCGTTGCTCACCACCTAAGGGACACATGCAGCCTTTTATCGTACCTAAAGCTTCGGGAATATATTTTTTGACAACACAGCGACCAAGCAGACGGTTCTCTTGATGGTAAGAGACAATCATAGTCTGTAGAATTGTAAATGTTATAGGTGAGCTGAACCTTTTCCTGCTGTTACGATTTCAATGCTCGCTATTTTAAAGCTTCTGTCTGAAGAGAGAGCTAGCGGGGAAACATAGATTTGTAAGAACTTTAGATTCTAGTCTCATTTAGATAAAAATCTGTTAAAAAATAGTTAAAAACAAACATAACCTTATAAATAAATATCCCTAGACTAGTAACACACAAATTGGATCTAACCCTGAAGTAAGCAAATTATATGCTTATGTTATGGGTGTTAGTCAATGATAGTAATACATAGAAATACTTAAATAGATAACAGAATAAATTTAATAAACACCCAGACGCGGAAATGCAGACATCTAAATGTTCATCACACAAATGCCCGCCCCCGTCGGGAATCGAACCCAAGCCTCGCGGTTGGTTAGGCGGGTACGCTAGCCACTCGACCAATGAGGCGGTCTTCTGAAATCTTATAAAACTGCAACTATGTAATTTACTATTAGTACTTAAATAAAAAATCTGCCAAAATTAGGAAATGGGATTTTCTACGAGTATAGAAAATAAAACAATTGTTTTTTTTTAATTTGCTGTATTTAGCAACGCTTTTCGTCAAACGGATAATCCGATAGAAGTATATTCTATTACCTTAAGTACGTAATGTGTAGTCATTTGTTCATCTTCCAATTTTTATTTGATAACACTTCAAGTTTTAAATGTGTAATTTTAGTTTTTGTCCAGACAAGTTTAATGTTTTTCTCTGGTTTATTTCGAGTTAGTGTAGTTAAACACAAGGACCTGCCATTATTAGTTACGAGAACGTAGTTCAGTAGAGTTATTCTAAAAGGTCAATATCATGTGAATTGTAAATTGGAATCGATTATGTGCTATTTTAGTTCATTTTAGGTGCTATTGGACTCAATATCAGCGAATTATTTATTAGCTTTTGACTCTATACACTCTAACTCTACAAGCACGAACTCCTTAAACTTTATACCTTAGGCTTAAAATAAAACAAGTACCTACCTACTTACTGATAAACAGTAAGTTGTTCTCATTGTACTGCATATTAATTTGATAACAGTATACTGTTACGACATATAGTACACACCCAGAAATACATTCATAGTTAGTATATTTAAATGCTCATCACACAAATTCTTACCCCCGACGGGAATCAAACCACAGCTTGTTTGTCGAGAGCGTTAGGCGCGTTTGCTAGCCTCTCGACCATCGAGATAGTCCAATATACTCAACTTCAACTCATTTTATTTTGCATCAAAATTTAAAACCGCTATAGCTGTTATCCTTCAATATTAATGCACTCCACCTGTGCACTTTATAAATAAACATGCATGTCTGAAAAGCATCAGTGTTCAAGTTTTAATGAGTATTACCTAATACTTGCTGGTTCTGGCTTCAGCTATGTTATTTATTGCCTTAGAACTAAGCTCTGATAAAGTCTTTATTGCAACTAATTTATCCAGGAATAAGGGAGTTTGGGAATTAATGAATCTTATGTCTTTTTCGGGTTTCGTAGGCGAATACCGTAAAACAGAAAAACCGACCAACGACGAAGTAAAACAGTTTCCGACTTGGAAAGAGGAG
>DVZK01000912.1:0-10554 GCA_018236665.1 Calephelis perditalis
GGCTTGCCACCTATCACATTGTGGGACTTAGTGTCTTCGGCTAGTCGTGGGTACCCTGGTTGTGCCTCTGCCTACTAACTCGGAGATATGATCGTAAAGGTACTAACTACTTATTATTAATTATATTTCAAAATTTAGGTGGATTTATATCGTCGAGCAGACTTATGTCAAAGCAACTTAATTATGGACGAAAAATGGTGGAGCATTTGAATACTGAACAAAGAAATTTATTTGAGAACAAGATTCACAGCTTAATGGATCATCTTCATTTAGCTTCAGCTGCGGAAGCTAGATTTGATTCTATGCGAGATGAAACCATCCTCGAAACATTTATTAGCGCCCTAAATGCTGAAAACCCCAGAAGCGTATACAAAGTCGAATCATGGCGGTACAAATTTTATTACAGTTTGTTTAAATTACCTTTCTGCGAAACAACTAAAAGTTGGTTAATTAAAAGGTTTCTGAAATTCCCCTCAAACTAATAAAGGTTATTTTGTGTAACATGGGTTTATTTATTTTATTAGCCTTAAATTTTAATTTGAATATCATGATAACAAAGGAAATTTTAGGATTGTTTGTTAATCCAAAATAATTTTAGAATGTTTATGAAACTTGAAAGTAACCTACTTTTACTTCACTGTGTATGCGTCCATGTAGGAATTATTCTCAGGAACGTGTTGATGAAGTTAATACCTACGTTTAAATTGATGTAAACTATCGGACCAGTCGAACTTTATGCGCTTAAGGGTCCATGTATGCTAAAATACGTCAGCAGTTTAATGTTTTTTCATACAAAGCAATCATGAATCTTGGTGACAAATATACACAAGATTAACATGAATATACTTTATAATACTAGTGTTTCTAAAACACGATTCATTTAACTTTGCTCGATAGGAAAAAAATCAAAAAGTTAACCCTTTTTTGAAAGCAAAACCCAACTGTCTACTTCAATAATTATAAAAATATCGATACCAGATTTAACATAAACAGAGATAAGTACTATACCTAAATGATAAGTGTTTCAGTTTTTACATATATTTTTTTTAAATTACTATTATAGTGTCAAAAATAGTGATTTATCGCTTACGACGTTTACTTTGGAGCGCAAAATTTCATAGTAATCATGGAACGGGGGAGTGCGGCGATTGGCTCTTCTGACTGACTAAGTATGGGGCCTTAACGACAGGTAATACGAAGGACAGAATAGAAAACACATGAAGCTATGGACTACGTATACATGGTTAATGGTAAGTGGTAACTAATGCATAAGTGTACTAACCTTGTATATGAAGGTATATTATTAATATGCTCTTTCCGTCTTATTAATAAACGTGGACTAACGTAGGAGTAAAATTAAGTTGGTAAGCTACTGGAGGTAACAGTTCTAACAAAGACCTGATGTCATTTTTAATTACTGTTGACTCATTCTGATATACCGACCTCTTTCAGAGAGGAGAGTCTTGTAGGTCAATATACAAAGTCAAGGTGAAAAAGAGACCGGTATACTAGATAGAGCCAGCAATATTTTCAAATGAGAATAGCGGGGTTATTCCGTATCTTTTAGTGATGATTACTGAATACTGGTACAGTAAAGACGTGTACTATACTGTATTAGCTATCTCCAGTGACACCAGAAATACAACAGAGATAGCAATTAATACAAAACACGTCATTTGCCAGCTATTTGATGTAAATTTTACCCAGTGATTATCACTGAAAAGATACGGAATTAGCCTTCTGGTCTTTGTTATGTATTTCCAATAATAGTGTATAGCTTCGTGGGAAAACAGCTGTTTTATATATTATCTCTGTAAATGTCTTTAATTTTTAAGTGCATCAGAATTATCCTTGTAGCACGATGAAAATAAACACAGAAAATGAAATAAATTGGTAAAGCCATTTTCAAGTTTTGCGCTGAGCAACACATTCGGCTATTATTTTTTCAAGTGCTGTTTGTGTCGAACCGCGACTTTATTTTTGATGTCTGGGCAATTATAAAAGGGGGCAATAATAAGCCGCGTGTCGGTCTGGATTCGCTAAGTAGAATAGACCATACGCCTCTCTGCCAAGCAGCTCGTAAGAGGCGAGCACAAATTCAAATATTCAAACATTACCCACAAGACAACTGGTCATGAAGTGCTGTGCAGCAACTTATCGCCGTAACTTGTACATATTCCTGTCGCAATAATAATTCTGTCACGTTTCGGTCTGGCGGGTTGGGTAGCCGGTAGACTTGCACAATAGGCCTTCTAAGTTTAAGGACATCGACGCACCTGTAATATGTATTTATGTGTATAGACCTCAGTTATCTTTTAATAGGTATCGGATTTTTTTAATAACTACTATTACATTTTTAAATTTTAGCCATGACTATATCTTCCCTTTGTTATTTTCCATTAAACTAAAAGCAAAGTGAAAAAAATACAGGTAATATTGAACAGACGGAGTATAACATAAAAAATCTAATAAAAAACATCACGTCCGTAACTACTGATCGGTTCCAAACTTCTGTCAACGAATTCAATGCCAACCATATAGGTACGGAAAGTAAAGTTATCCCAGCATGTGAGTACCACCAAAAGCCAATGAATAACATGAAAACTGTACGCTTAGCCATGGGCGCGTGGGCGTGGAATTCCCGACTGCCCAAAAAAAGGGACTGCATTAAACATGGAAAATAATAATGGAAAAAGGAAATACACTTCCTTGTCCAAAATAGTTGAAGAATCGTTTAGAATACTTATCTAGTAAAACTATTTCTAGCTTAAGTTACGTTTTCGTTTAAGTTACTACCTTATCTCTCGTAGGTATTCGAAATACTCATAAGGCACAATGTAGTCTAGGATTTTCTTTGTCTGCTCCCCTCTGTACAGATCCTTGCTACGTCATTGTACCATGATTGTATCTATCTACGTCATTTTGTATCCAGTGGTCAGTAAATTTAAAAAAACTGAGTCCTTTTAAGTTTACTTATTAGATTATTACGCCGCTGTACCCTAAAGTTTAGATTTTAATTTTAGAAAAAAATATGTAACACATTGTGTAGCCAGTTAACTGCAATCATAAAATAGTTGTATCTTTCTTTCGGAAGACCGCGCTTCTTTAATCGAAAAGGTACCGCAATATTTTTATCACGACTCCAGTATCCCGTTATTTTACAAACCAATAAATAGTTATCAAAATTCAAAACAGATTGATTTTTAACACTTTTCTAGCGATGGCTTCAATTAAACTTTAATTTCTTATTTATTGAACCAAATCACCATGTGGATTTTTCCACAAAAAATAATATAAAATGTTGGTTTAACACGAAGTGTAAAATCAATGAAAAAAAATGAATAGAAATATGACAACATCACTCCTAACGGACTAACGTAGTAAAACAAGTTTAACCTGCACAACGTCAATGTTTTGTCAACTGTCAATTTACAAATAATGTCATTTTGTGAAATGTCAAAATAGAAAATTGTCAAATCGTGTTATAATGAAAAAGTTATTCTAATTGAACTTATTCTAACAATAGGTATTTCTTTAAAACTAACTAATTCACTTAGTAAAGAACAATATTTAAGATTAAAAAAAGGTTAACTTGAATGTTTAGTTAAGTATGGAAGTGCAATTCTGCCCTAGTTCAGTTGATGAACCGGTAAGTTTAAAAATAAGTTTTTTTAGTTACATATTTTCGTTTCGTATTTATTTTGAGTTAATGTAATAAGTATTTTATGTAATATTACAGAATCTTCTATACAAAATACAAAGAAAGGTCAAAGTATTCAATACAAACAATCCTTTGCAAAATCGAGGTTATAGCTTGGTAGCGAGCTCTAGCAAATATGGACTTGTTTTCATTGCATCTCCCAAAGGCATTCTATCAGGTAAATTTAATGTTTTTTTAATAAATCTCATTTAAAATATAGAATAGTTTATGTGTATTATGTTGATAACTAAAACTTTGTAAACTGTTCATAAGTAAAAACAACACTAAATTTGAAAGTACTCCAAGTATTAAGAATCAGCGCCTACACTGTGTAGATTATTTTCTATATAATTTTATTGTATCGGATGGCATCATGCAAGTAGCAGAAAACATACCTACTACATTTAAATGTAAATTTTTACTAGCTATACTTTCATCTCCTTGCTATATACTCCTAAGATGTACACTCTGATATCAAGCTTGTAGTAATAGATAATACAGTGGGAACAATATGTAAATTCTACTACTAAGTTAGATGTCACAGGCTAGTGAATAATGAACCTAAAGGTAATATTTATCATTAAACAAAAACTAAATTTATTGTGGAAAGACTACTATTTTAGTTTGTAAGCAGTTAAAAATAATTTTAACACTACATAACTACAAACTACTAGATTTAGGTTCATTATTGGCAGAGTAATCTTGTACAAAAATACAATCAAAATACAGATGTTGAATTGATAACTTTAAGAGTTGCCTAAAATATATAAGTTCTTCACTGAGTGACAGTGGAGTATTATTCTGATGTTTTCTTTGTTTACAGTTTATCACTTAAGGGATTTAATAAATACAGAAAATGAGCCACAGTATTATCCAGTTCAGCTACAAGTACAGCCGACTCACATTGCTGTCAACTGTGATCAAGAGTGGCTTGCTGTTGTTGGCGGTCAAATGATCTTGATATACAAATGTTTGGATTTCCAAAACCCTGTATGTATACCTCCTGATATATATGTGTTTGAATTTTATGCTAATTGCATTAAAACTATAAGAATCCCAACAAAAATTGCTCATCTATATACACAGTGTGCTTTGTTTGTAATGACGTATATTTTGACATGTGCTCGCCTCTGAAGAGCTGTCTGGTAGAAAGGCATATGTTCTATGCTACCTATGGATTTAGACCAACGTAGCGATATAACTTGAAACAATAGATAAATTTATAGATTATGTTATTTGTCCAGAGGTATTTTTTATTGTTTACCTTAAGGCAAGTTTATTTTTTTTCAAAATAGGTACTACAGTTTTGTTTAATCCTAAAAGATGTTTGTCCTTATTTCATAATATAAGTAAATTGGTTTTTCTATGGTATAAGTTATACATTTGCATTGTAATTATTGATATTTGTGTATTGTATTTCAGAACATTGGACCATCAGTCACCTTAAAATGTGATGTGAACCCGTCCACATTTGTATCTTCACTGCAATGGAACCCATGCATACCAGACACTATTGGCATTGTATATTTTGATGGCTCTTTAGTTGTAAGCCAAGTCAGCTCTATGCAAATGAAAAAAATACAGTCTAATGCGAGGTGAGTTTGTTGGATAATTTTTGAAATTTTAATACTGGAAATAGAATTTAAAAATAGTTAGGTTTTATTTTCAACATCGCAGCCTCGTTGGTGAAGTGGCTAGTGTATACGCCTAACAATACTGACCACTTGCGAGGCTCGGGTTCAATTCAGGGATTTGTGTAATGAACATTTTGGATGTCTGCATTTCCGGATCTGGGTGTTACTTTAATTCATTTCGGTTTCTATTTAAGTATTTCTGTGTATTAGAATAGTTGACTACTACCCATAACACATGCATATAATTTGCTTACTATGGGGTTAGATTCAATTTGTGTTACTTGTCAAGGGATATTTATCTATTTATCCTGTTTTTTACTTCTTTAATATATTAAAATTCAAATTTTGAAGTATGTACTATAACCCCTATTCATTCTATAAAAACCCATACATGTATTCTGTTTTTTTTTTGTAGGTGTTTATGTTGGAGTCCTAAAGGAAAACAATTAGTGACAGGCAACAATGATGGAACTCTTACCCAGTATAAGCCAGACTTGTCGGCAATGAAAATGGTTCCAGCACCAAACTTATTTGAAAATGCACCAGTTGAAGCACTTGCCATTCATTGGATATCTACATACCAATTTGCTGTTGCTTTTAAAAATGCTGCTGACAATAGCCGACCAGGTATTTTTCAAAGTTGTAGTTTTAATTGAATTTATAGCCAGCTAATATAAAAAAATGCAGTTATTTAGATTTCTAGATTGCTTCACTATAATTTATTAGTATTAAGAAAATAGGAACATCAACATTGCCAGCTCGACAACCTCACTCATTTTTAAGCAAATGAACTCTATTAAAGTCCGCCCGACTAGTAGTTACTCTCTGTATTGATACCTGAACCCTACCTTTTCCAGATTAAAGACTAGGCTAGCTTTTAAAATAGCTTCAAGATAGCAACACACAATTAGCATGTTTGGCATCTGTAGGCTGTGGTAATACACATGTATATCTTACTTGAAGGATCTGTCTGTTCTGTTAGAAGCCTAGTGTAAAAAACATATTTTGTTATATAAATTTTGCTTTACATAGTGTCTGTCAACCTAAAGCTTCCTATGCTCTATCATAGTTTCTAAAAAATTGGACTGATTCCGATGTTTTTGTTTTTTGAAAGCTGACAGGATTGAGTAGTCCTGAGATACATTATGAATAAGTTTTTGGGGATTTATTGTTTTTTTTTAATTTGAAGATAATTATTAAGCTTAAGGTTATATTTTTTATAAAATATGTTTTACAGCAATTGCAATTGTGAATACTCCCAAAGGGGGACAAGCAAGTTGCATCAACTATGAAGACATTTGTTACAGCATGGGTTCAAACAGACCTTGGTATTACTATCTACTGGGATTAGCGCAATGGTAATTATATATGTTATATAGCTTATTCATACTTATTTACATAAATCAATGTTTTTTTAGATCAGCAAACTAGGCACACTGATCTCTTGCCGGTAATAGACAACCGTAGCCTATAGACACCATAGATAACATCTATATATCTAGGTGCGTCACTTTCCTGCTGCCGGAATGTTAGACCTATTCTGCAAGTTGACCGTCGACTGTCTCCTCGGGCCCAGAACATGAAATGGTCATTATGGCTCAAGAAATAGGTGTCAATAAATCTTAACCGGGCCAAGTCAAGGCACAGCACTCTACCAGCAGTAGTCTTTTTGATACTGATCTATATTTCAACTTGTGCTCACCTCTTACGAGTTGCCTGGCCGTGAGGCTGTTGGTGGGAATTTAAAAAATTTATTGCTATGTGCCATTTTTATAGTACATTCATGGAAGTGATAACAATTTCTCTTTTCTTTTAGGAATATGATATTAACATCATCATCCAATAGTATGGAAATTGCAACTCTGTCATCCCCTGATGGCTCTAGTTGGCTCCAATGGTGTCAGGTAAGATGTCAACCTTTTATGTTTACTTTTGGTATTCTACCAAGCATGCAGCTGATGGTAATGGTGTTTTTAAGCCGGTCAAATTGTAAAAATTGCGAGATTAGTAACTCTTAAATTTAAAAAAATTCAACAAAATCTACATGTAATCTCGGTCACGTCAGCCAAAAAAATCGTACCAACTTCCGTCACTCACAGAGATACGTCAAACTTATAACACTCCTCGTATTCCTTCAGAGGTAAAAAATATTATGGTTGCTCAGGGAGTAGTTGTAATGCTCTGAAACATTTTTATGCGAAAAACTTAATGCGAAGCAGCTTGTAAAAGCACAGTTTTCCCTATAATTCACACTATTTAATTAGGTCAGAAAAAGTGAACTTTTATTTTATTATTAATAAACTTTGACTAAATTAAGGGTAAAGTTAAGTTAATATTATGGTCTGTGTCAAAGTATAATAAAGACTATAATACGAGGTTGACTCTTAAAGTAATACACATTACCTAATCCAAAGCAACTTACCAGTTACGTTTTTGCTGTCTATAAGCAACTTGAATTTTTAACTATCTAGAAATCTATTTGCTTGTTTGACTTTTTTATGATATTAGAAGACAAACAAGCAGACGGATTTCCTGTTGATAAGAAATTCACATCGCCTCGAGACACCAAATATGGTAATAGTGCGCTGTCAAACTGGGGCCGGGATGTTAGGCCTCGAGGAAAAGTAAGTTTACCGGCTACTTTATCCTCCAAACCGGAACACGTCATGACGTTATGGCGGCAGGAATAGGTAAGGCGGTGATACCAATCCGGGTGAGTCGCTGCGAAATTCTACCACCTATTACTAAAATGTTTCTCAACATCTATAAAATCATTATTTTCACTTTATTTTTTTATTTATTTTACATTGTTATTTTAGGTTTTATGCAATACTTGATCACAATGATTTATCTAAAAAACATTTTTAGCTATACTGGTTTTTTCTGGTGTACTAAAAGCAATGTTAGAATTTAAAAAAACTCTAGCATTTTAGATAAAAAAAAACGTATATAATACATATGACAACTAACGAAGACGACAGGAACGTCTGGAATACCAAGACACCAAAATACCTCACGGGAGCACCTACCAGCTCACCGCTTTATAATACCGTTTGGACCAACAACCGTACCATTACCTTCCATGGAAAGTTCCAGAAACCTAACGGAGACTATTCGGTTATATTTACAAACTAGAACTCAAATTATCTTCGTTATACAAATATAGTAAACAAAATAAGTTTAATCTTAAACAGATGACAAAATACAAGAAACCTTACCTGAGATAAACTTTCCAAATTTTGCATTTCAAATTTTTCTTTAACGCTTTTAGTTTCATTTTCACCTTTTGTCGTCGTTACTGGTGTGATCACATCACGTATATTTTTAAACAACGTGGAAAAGTGTTGTTTGAATATTTTTTTTATATTTCTCTTGAATTCATATGAAAATGTTTCGGAATCAGCATATATAAACAAACTATTTTTGTTTAGTTTGTAATATAAAAATTGGTAACATTTTTATTCGGTCAAAATTCGGTCGGTTTTTGTGTCTAAATGTTCTGTTTCTTTAATTAGATTGTTCTGTGATTTACATTAATTCAAAATACAAGCTTTATTTTACTTTCTTAAATTACAACTCGGGACTTGTTACGCAAGAATTATATTTAAACTGAATGAAAGATAGGTTATCTTTCATTCAGTTTGAACATAATGTTATTACCAAGATTGTGTGAAATCATTTCCATCAGATTTTTATGTTTATATAATATGTCATAGAAAATTCAATAAGGGTTTAACCTAAACATAACTAAGACTTTACGTTTTACAAGATTTCATATTTCTATACAATTTGTAACCGAAAGTTTCAGTACTGGTTTCGTCTAAATTTAAATTTCAAACCAAAATCATAACTAAAACCTTGTAACATCATTTCGAACCGTATTTTTTGTTTTCTCGTGTTGTCATGAACAATAATTAAAATAATTATGTATTTTTAAAAACGATTGAAAATCTTTTCCATTCGTAATAAAAAAAATTCAAACTTGGCACAAAAAGTGACTTTTTAACCACCGACGCAAAAGGATAGGTGTTACAAGTTTGAGGTGTCTGTCTGTCTGTGTGTCTGTCTATCTGTGGCATCATAACTCCCATACGGTTGCAGTTATTTCAATTTAGTATTTTTTGTATTAAAGGTAACTTATGTGCGAGTGTTCTTAGACATCGACATAGAGTGCTCAACAAATCGGTTGAGCCGTTCAAAAGTTGTGGGGGGAGAAAGTAGGGAGATGAACCAAATTCTTTTACTTTTTAAAGGAAAACTAAGTTCTTGTGTCTATTTTTTTTAAATTTTTAATTTCGCAGCGACTCACTCGGATTGATACCACCACCTTACCTATTCCTGCCGCCATAACGTCATGACGTGTTCCGGTTTGGAGGGTAAGGTAGCCGGTAAACTTACTTTTGCTCGAGCTCAACATCCCGGCCTCAGGTTGGCAACGCACCATTACCACCTTCTGTGTCTCTAGGCGGCGTGAATTTCTTACCACCAGTAAATCCGTCTGCTTGCTTGCCTTCCAATATCATAAAAAATCTGTCTATCTCATATAGCTCATTTCCGCTCTAGCCCAAAATATCCTCAAAATTTATTTTGCCGAATACCTCGAAAGATGGGAGTTAAGTTTATGAACAAATTATTACGTGACTGAATCAACCTCCCTGACCCGGAAAACACTTACCCAACTTACCTCTCGTGATAACATTCGTTTGAGCTTCGCCTGATGTAATTATGTCAGGTTACGGGAACTTTCGGTTGATGGCAAGCCCAAATTACGAGTTATCGAAATAAACGGAACCATTTTATTATTGCTCTGTGTCAGTGATTCCCAAAGTTATTTGGGCTACGACCCATCTGCAAAAAAATCCCAAAACTCTTGACCCACCTCTAGGATATTACACTGTTGCCAGTATGAATAAAGTACTAAGCTTGAACACTGTTTCTAACATTTTATAACATAAGATTTTTATAGCTTAATAATTTATTTATTTAATTATGTCGTATTCCTAGTGAATTCTGGTTTCAGATATTTTTCTTTCTCATAATTTTCTGACGTTTTGTGCCATCCCAACTCATTGAGGGCATTTAGAAGTTGGATTCAGTGTCGTTTTTGTCACTTTTGTCACAAGATAATCTGTATTTTATTACTATTTTCGCAATCAACTGTTGGCTCGGTCGGGTGGTGTGTTGTTCTACTGGCAGGACCCACTCAATATTCTCTGGCCA
>DVZK01000913.1:0-10549 GCA_018236665.1 Calephelis perditalis
GCTTAAGACATTTACTTTCGAGCGCACTTATTTCATAGTAATCATGGAACGGGGGAGTGCGGCGTGTGGCACCTCAGACCCCTGCAGATACTCAGACGTGTAGCTTGTGTCGCTCGTTTCAGTTCGCTTTTCAATTTACGACCAAATATAAAAACAATATAATGGCTATTAAAAACAAGCTTAAAACAAGAAATATTTCTGCAAGCCGGAAAAGACAAGCAAAAAGGATGAATGAATGTTTGAAGTAAATATTTTAATTTACCATTATTTAGTGAAAATAATACAAGCTGAGGTGCAAGTACATAGTAGGTATGCCCTCGATTAGACAGTAGTAGGTAGGTACCTATTTATTTCATGTTTCCTTAGAGATATTAGCATAGTAGGATAGTAGTAAAGTAGTAGTAGATATTAGGCTGGTATATCTCCTCCTCAGGTGACCGCCTCGTTGGTCGCGTGGCTAGCGTACACGCCTAACTAAATCGACCAACCGCGAGGTCCGGGTTCTATTCCCGACGGGGGCAGGCATTTGTGTGATACACATTTAGGTGTCCGGTTTCCGGGTCTAGGTGTTTAATAAATTTGCTCTGGTATCTATTTAATTATTTCTATGTATTAGTATCGTTGACTAACACCCATAACACATGCATATAATGTGCTTACTTTGGGGCTAGATTCAATTTGTGTAATTTGTTCAGGAATATTTATTTATTATTTACAAGCTATAGTTAGGTACATTTCAACCGAATTACTTTTTTACGCCATCATAGCGTCGAAACTTGCCTTTGCTATGTGTAGACGGCATACTTTTCTAGCCAACAGTAAACTTACAACCAGAGACTAGAACTGCCAGCTTGTTGTTAGCGCTTCTTTAGCATTTATACGAATCGGATATCTTTTGCGAACTTTTTGGTTTAAATTATGTTTGATTCCCAGGTCGAAGAAAAAAAACGCGTTTTTTTTCAATTTTCTAGTAAATTGCCGTCTCTGTGGTCTATCGGTTCAGTTGTTGGACTTGACTGCATGAGGTCCCGGGTTCGAATCCCGGGTCGGGCAACAAAAAATTGGGGTTTTCCAAAATTTTTTTATTACAAAAAACGTAGCTTGGGATTGGATAGGTATGTGCCCGGTTGGCGATAGGCTTGCCACCTATCACATCGTCTTAGTGTCTTCGGGTAGTCGTGGGTACCCTGGTTGTGCCTCTGCCTACCTCTTCGGGGTTATGGGCATGAATATATATACCTAGTGACCGGTTGCCCGTGGGTTTGTTTATATTTTGGGACTTTGTGTTTTCGTCAAGTCGTGGGTTTCCAGGCTGTGCCTACCAGTTTGAAGATAAGTACGTGCATGTAGAAACTTTTAGACATATTTCACACATTCCTAAGCTCTTGTATAAAATATGTTTATAATTGCGTTTGTGGTGCAACAGTTCCGGTGTTTGACTTAAGTTTACGAGGTCCCGGGTTTGAATATCGGGTCGGCTACATAAAGAAAATGTGTTTTCCAATTTTTTATAAAAATATAAAACATCATAGCCAAGGATTGGATGTGTGCCCGGTTGTCGATGGGTTAGCCACCTATCACAGTGTGGGACTCAGTGTCTTCGGCTAGTCGCGGGTGCTTTGGTTGTACCTCTGCCTACCAATTCGCTTATACAGATGTGATTTTTTGTATTAAAAAACAATTTCTCTATACCTAATTTTAAACATATGTTGGTAATCTTTAACCTACTACACAATATGTTTTACAGAAAACGACGTGAAACATCTGGGAATACTGATATTGAAGAAAATACTTGGTTAGTAAATAGGTACCTACGTACCGATAACATGTGTAATCTGGCTATAATTTAGTGGGTATCTAAGCGGTAACGTACCTATGTTACCCTTATCTTATATAATAATGTTTTTTTTTACTTAAACCTAGTTAAATACCAATAAAATTAAAAATGTTTAAATATCCTCGACAAATGAAATGTAGCTAAAACCATCTTGATCACTTCACCATTCAACAAAAAATCCGCATCCAAATCAGTCGATCAGTTCAAAAGCCATGATGTCACAAACACATAAATAAGGCACGTTTTTTACGATATTAGAAGGAAAACAAGCAGACAGATTTCCTGATGTAGGAAGCTCACGTCGCCTAGAGACACCATAGGTGATAGTGGTGCGTTGCCAACCTAAGATCGGGATGTTAGACCTTGTGCAAAAGTAAGTTTACCGGCTACCTTATCTTACGAACCGGAACACGGATTTTGCAAAATAAACCTTGACTAACATGGGGTAAAATTAGTAATACCTTCTTTTTCTGTCAGTGGATAAAAATAATAATATTCTGTTGTTGTAATGTTTTTTTTTTATCACAGCTTATTCATATATAAACTAAGTATGTGCGAGTTAGGGTTGTACAGTACAGTTTGTAAACTCCGACGATTTTTAATTTTATGATATTGTATTTTTAGTTATGCTAATCTCATGACTGTAAAAGTGCAAAATTATTCAGATAATAACGTTGAAATGGCACAAAATATTGATGATAAAAGTGAAGATTTAAGTATGACAAATAATAAAAGGTACGTACATTTTACAAAATGTGAGATGAATAAACACCATTATTTTGTAACGTCCGGGTTAGGGTTGTTTCGCCAATTCGCGTCCACTTAGTTGAGTTTGCAGGTTTGAGGTAAAATATAAACCAAACAACGGAACATGCCCTTATTCATTATTGTAACAAAATACTTATTTTTAACCTCACTCTTTCTTTACGACTGCCGTCAGTCAAACTGTCCCTGCAAAAAGCACTACCGGCATACACAAATTAATTTGTTTGTTCAGCGGTACTAAGTCTATTAAAACTCTTGAATACGTTATGACTACATCTCTTGCATGTGCTATTTTGGTTTCATTTGCATTCAAATGTAGATACGCCTTTTTCTTTCCAATCGTCATACATTAGTTAATTACTGTTTGCAGCTTAGATGATTTGGAGCCCGAAATTACATCATCGATTGTTTATAGCATGTAAGTCACCACTACGTCATATAATTTTTATGTTTCTCATTTTAAAATCTTCAAAAGATTTTGTTAGGTCTGCAGGTAGTAAATTTTCTCTTAGAGATTTCACATCGAGCACGTCCATTTTACAAAAAAAATTAGTTTCCTTCAATTTTTTTTGTAACTATTTTTACCTATTGTGTTCTGTCCTTCGTTCTTAATATTCTCTTTATCTTATTAATTTCTAATGAAAACATCGTCATCGGTATAGACCATGTGCCCGGTTGGCAATAGGTTTGTAAACTTCTTTGTTTTTGTCTAATTAAAATTTAACATACAGCTGTTTGTGTATAAGTGGAAGAAGGCAGAAATAGTTTAATGCGTTTGTTCTCTTCCGGAGCGGTGGAGGGTACCTACTAGTCCCGATGGGATTATACAATGCACTCTACCGGCTACCACCTATACATAACTGTCTGATTTAATTTTATACAACAGTGACTAAAGATTTAGTATTTAAATAAACAAGTGGACACAAACTGGTACATAGTATAATCCGTTCATCCAGTTTGCGTCCAGGTAAATTTCGACATCTATATCCATTTCTATTACCATAGTTATGTGGACCCAAATTGGCTATTTTAATAAGCAGAATAATAATGGTAAAAACGAAATAAAACTCTATCCTTATAACATATTTCTTTATATTTAAATAAAGGATAAAGTTAGAATTAGTAAGATGAGTTCGCGTCTACCCTGGACGCAAACTGGCTAATTCGTAAAATAGGTATACCAGTTGCGTCCACCTCATTTTAACTTTAAACAGTACAATAATCAATCAAAATCATCATTATTTTTATTCTTTTATTCATTTTCAAGGTCTAGGAACTAATACAATCTTTAATTAAATTTCAAACATTGAAAAGTTATGTATGAAACGCGCAACGTTTCACTATTTTTTCACTAACATTATAGCTATTTACACAACTTTTTTGTATAGCTAAGATTCATTATTTTTTTAAACAGGAAAAATTATGCGAACAGTTCTTTGGTCTGTGTATGTGTGTTTCTATTAATTTGTATTATAGGCAGAAACGACTTTTCATTTCCCTAGTTTTTAAGTACACTTATTTTTAAGGGTTTTTAAAATGGTGTCTGCGAAATGGACGCGAATTAGGAGGTGGACGCGAACAGGCGAACATACCCTATCTGTGTAAGACACATTTGTACACGGTAAAATTAATGTTTATGCCCGTTTTGTTTTGGTAATCTCGTAAGAATACTGATTTATTCTGATTTCTGACAATATATTAAATACTACAAAAAATATCCATAAATGAAATACCAAATAAAATAGTGGTAGGTATAACTAAAAAATAATGGAGGCA
This sequence comes from Calephelis perditalis, assembly GCA_018236665.1. NCBI lineage: Eukaryota > Metazoa > Arthropoda > Insecta > Lepidoptera > Riodinidae > Calephelis > Calephelis perditalis. The sequence goes on from DVZK01000913.1 coordinate 4,379, forward strand.
GGAACCAATTAGGAACTACTTAGTAAGTTATTATCTTCAGAACCATATCCCCGAAGACGTAGGCAGGATTATAACCAGAACACCCAAAATTAGGCATAGTTACTGCTTAGTCCCACAATGGGGCTTTAGTAACTTATGATCTAGTAACTAAAATTTTATTTAATAATTTTAGATCTGAAGACTCAAACGCAAATTTTCAAATAGAAGGACGAAGAATCGTCGACATTCAGTTCTTTTTTGATAGTTTAAAAAATATTTCAATGCACAATAATGCTTTCGGATGCAGTCTACAAAATTTAAATATTATTGCGGAAAAGAAAAATGGCCTACAGTCAAAAATAAAAATAAAATGCAACATGTGTAATGAAACCTTTAATTTAGACACTACAGATAAAAATACTAACCTTAATCTTAATAAATCCGCGACAGCTGGAATTATATCTGCAGGCATAGGATACACCCAATTTCAAGAAATTTGCGTATCTTTAGACATACCATACATAAATCCAAACCATTTTGGTAAATTACACGAAAATATATGTGAAGAATGGCATAAAACAGCCTTGGAACAAATGAAAGCTGCTGGTTTAAAGGAGCGAGATGCTGCCATTGCAGAGGGCCACATAACAAAAGATGGCACACCGTACATTGACGTCATTGTAGACGGATGTTGGTCCAAACGCTCCTACAAATGCAATTACTCTGCACTCTCAGGAGCTGCAGCTATAATTGGTAGAAGATTCGGAGAAGTACTTTTTGTTGGTGTAAAAAACAAATACTGCTGTATCTGTGCTCGAGCAGAAAACAAAAATGAGACTCCACGAGAACATATTTGTTTTAAAAATTACTCTGGTTCTTCTACGAGTATGGAGTCAGATATTTTATTGGAAGGATTCAGAGAATCATTGAGTTTTCATAATCTTATTTATGCCAGAATGATAGCTGACGGTGATTCATCAACATTTAAGAAAATTAATGAAGCACGAGTTTATCCTAATTTTAGCGTAGAAAAAATAGAATGCAAAAACCATATATTTAGAAATATGTGCTCAAAATTAAAATCTCTCTCTACGGACACTAAATATCCTCTGAATTTGCGGAAAAAAATAACAACGGAAAGAGTTTTAGCTATTAGGAAAGCAATTTGTAATTCAATTAAAGAAAATAAATGTAAAAATGAAGACACTGGTACGAAAATACAAAACTTACACACAGATATCCAAAATGCAGTTTATCATGCGTTTGGAAACCACGATAGTTGTAAAGATTACTATTGCAAAAGTAGTAGAAATAGTGAAGATTTAACACTTATTTTACAGACATGTTCAATTTGGCATAGAATAAAATTTATTGTTTCAACTGTAGCTTCTAAATCACGAAGTTTAATAAATGATGTAGATAGTAATAAAGTAGAATGCTTTAATAGCATAATTGCAAAATTTGTTGGGGGTAAGAGAATAAATTTTTCTTTGCGTCGGGCTTACTCAGCTCGATGCGAAGCAGCTGTAGTAGCTTTTAATACAAAAAAACCTTTGTATACGCTATACAAAAACATTATGGGAAAAAGTCCATCCCAAAAATTAAAATTTTATGAATCTCTTAAATTGAATCGTCGGCAAAATATAAGTAACAAAACTAAGAAATGTAGAAAACGTTTATTTGTTAGTCAAGGAACTGACAAACATTACGGAGAGAATTGTCAAAAACCAGACATGAGTAAAGAAAATCTCGAAAAATGTAAGGAAGATTTTATGAAAGACCTCATTATCACAAGTGAACAGCGACACACAATAGAAAGAAAGACTATAATGCAGAGGGATTCAAGCGAATGGTTAGAGCTTAGAAGAAAATTATTAACAGCCTCACACTTTTCAACAATTATCAAACGTCGTAAGACAACGAGCGTTAAGAACATAATTAAAAATATTATATATAAAACCAATTTAAGCCACGTCATTTCAATAAAACATGGCATTGACCACGAAAAGAGTGCTATCGAACAATTAGAAAGACAAATTAATTGTAAAATAGAACCTTGTGGTCTCTTCATCGACAGTTCAATGCCATTTCTGGGTGCTACTCCGGATGGACTTATAGGTGACAATACTATTGTTGAAATAAAATGTCCTATCTCGGCATATAGAACTAGCTTAAAAGAAGCAATAAACTCAAAATCTGTAAATTTTTGGAAAAAAACACCTAATGGCCTGCTCGTTAATAAAAATCATTCTTGGTATATACAGGTACAAGGTCAACTTCACATTACTGGAAGAGAAAAATGTGTTTTTGCAGTGTGGTTCGATTATAACCAAGATTTAAAGGTTGAGTATATACAGAAAGATGACTTGTACTGGAAAAATAAAATGGAGAAAAAGTTAGATTTTTTCTACAAAAATTGCCTACTACCGGAATTGTGTGATCCCAGACATACAAGGAACATGGATATAAGGGAACTAGAAGAATGATTTTGGGATTTTGATTTTTGTTCAAAAATATACTTTTCAAGGTGATTATTTTAAGAAATAATTTTGTTTGGCGAAATTCCCAATTTGAATAAAGATTTTCTTAAAATTTTGATTAAAAATATAAAAACAACCATTTGAAATAAATGTACATATATGACGTAGTCCTAACGGATGGAAGATGACAAAGTGCTGTAACAAGTCAATGAAATTGTATGTCTTCGTAGTGCTTCTAGCAGGGATGGAAGATACATCGCAGATGTAGAAGGAAGAGTGTGTGTGGGATAGTGTGAATGGAGTGTTGGGTAAGCTATTTCAAAGCGAAATTTCGGGACAATGCACTAGATTCGCTATGCGTATTCTTTGCTTATCGCAACGGTCTTTCTAAAAGAGAGATTTTTCAGCAAAAGCATGAAAGGAGGATGAATGCGGTTAAAATAAGAGCGCTATGGAAAATCTATAGTTTTACGCCCGCTTACCGGATTCGTAACATGGAGATCCAAGAAACAGTGGGATTGAAAGAAAGTGTGTTTTTTCTGTGACAAGTCAGCGAATAAGCACACGGGACTCCTGTTTGTAAAAGACACCAGTGGCCTATGGACAACACAGATGTTATGTGGTACGATATATAACCGGGATATAATACCTACGAGTTGTACGAGTCAACCGGCTACCTTACTCTATATGATTTTAAACTTAAATCGTCGCGTATTATTAACATTTTAATTATTCATACGGTATATCAGGACCACGACCTATGCAACTAGGAAATATCGATAAATAAAATAAAAATAGGTCATGAGTATCCCGTATAAGCAATTAAAAATGTCAGGAATAGGTAAGGCGGTGGACGTATCCAGGCAAGTTGCTGCATAGCAATCTACCACCGGTGGTCTTAGTGTGGGTGTTAAAATAAGAAAGGGCATGCTCTGTTAGTTCGTTTATGTGGAATTTTATCTCTCTAATTATAGAATTTTAGATGAAAGATTTATAAAACAGATAAAGAGATATACAATGTGAGTTTGAATGGATATAAATAAGTACCTGGAGAGACATACTACATAAAACTGAACGGGTTTTATCCGACGCGACGGTGGTGTCATGAGTATCCGAAACCGGTGTGTTTGTATGAAAACAGTAATGAATATGAAGGAAGCTTGTCTGATCTGCAGTGATCTGTATATTTTTCATTCAAAACTCTGTCTACCACGTACGATATTTGGCGTGAAGATAAGTAAGTCTGTATACAGCTGTTATAAAAATTATGAATATAGAATATATTGTGTTATTTAATAAATAAATGATGTGTATTTAAATTCATCTGTTAGTTTCTAAGCACTGATCAACTGTGGGATTGATGTTCGGCCTCTACGATTCCTTTACCTACAAAAGGTATTTGTAAAGAACGGGAACTGTTACATGTTTGTGTTATTAATTTTACACGATAAATAAATTAGTTTGTTAATCATGTTGGTTTTTTGTATTAACATATAATTCTACAATAACATATAATTATAAATGCGAAAGTTTGTCTGTTTGTCTGTTACTCCTTCACGTAAAAATTGCTAAGCTGATTTTCATGATAACGCATAGGATAGCTTTTATCCCAAAAATTGTTCCTGTGGGACCATTAACCACGCGCGCAACAGCTACTACATACTAATACTGACAGGAAAATGGTAAACGATTAAATTCGTAATAAAATTGACATATTTTGCTTCTAGGTGCCTTGTACATAATATAGGTAATTACAATAATTAAGTTGGTTTGGCTCAGTAGACGACAAACCTGACTCGGTAACTAAAATGAAAAGTGTTGTATTGCTTTATGGTAAGATGTAATAAAATATTTAAAACGTCTTCGGCTTGCCGTGGATGCCCTGTGTGTAACTACTATGCGTACCTTTTCGGGGATATGGATATAGTTAAAACAACTAAAACTATAAGAAACAGAAATATGATGAGATAATATTGCTACGAGTTAAAGAATAAATAGCGCGCGCGCATTGATAAGTTTCAAAGTTTGGCGGGCTGAATACGGCCAAAGGTGCGTGCGGGGCGAGGGACACCGCTTAAGCGCTCCGCCCACTCGCGAGGGGAAAGTACATCGAAACGTAAATATTTGCTGAGCGAGTGTAAGGCCTTAAGGTGGTTAGAGTTGCGCCGCTTAAGCACGCCTAAACTTCTGAGTAACAACCCTCTGGCAATAAGCCGTTAGATACGGCGTATCAGATCACATTGAGTGAGGAAATTATCGATTGTCGTAATTTATTTGGTTTCAATTACGATTCAACCTTGGATCTTACGATTTATTGTTCGCCGAGAATTCCTATTTGCCCTTGCCTTGTAATCCGAGCTTGAGTTAAAATATGTTTAAGTTTTATTATTTGAAAATAAGCCAAGTAGAGATAAAATAATACATACATGGTGTATAATTTCAGGTTTCAAGTTTACGCGGGTAGTAGAATTTCAAGTGACGTATCTTACAAATAAATAAATCCCTGGACAAGTTATTGAATCTAGCCCCAAAGTAAGCAAATTATATTATGCTTGTGATGTGGGTGTTAGTCAACGATTCTAATACAACGATTTTGACCGCCTCGTTGGTCGAGTGGCTAGCATACTCGCCTAACTGCATCGACGAATCGCGAGGCTCGGGTTCGATTCCCGACGGGGGCAGGCATTTGTGTGATGAACATTTAGATGTCTGCATTTCCGGGTCTGGGTGTATATTAAATTTATTCTAGTATCTATTTAAGTATTTCTATGTATTAGTGTCTTTGACTAACACCCATAACACAATCATATCATTATTTATATTATTTATTTGTATACGTTTGTTTACTCGGAACAATTACGAATGAACTTATTCATCACAGTTCATAGTTAAGACATTGTCCCTGTATGTCGTTAAATATTTATTATCTTTAATAGGTCTCTTGTAATATTACGTGTAACTGCAGTATTAAATATAAGTTCCCATTTCATATAAACAACACTCCTGTAGTGTCCTTCCTTTCAACAAAGGTGAAGCTAGCCTGTCCCATCTACGGGAATAGCAGCGAATCATAGTTACTTTTTGGGATATAATTGTCTTTCTTTACCTGGTATTTAATTTTGCTTGCTTATATTTTTTTGTATAATTTAATTTTTAATAGAGTACGTATTAGAATTTGATTTGAAGTATGAAAGTTAATCTCTTTAAAACTACTTTAAATTATATTCTCATTGCACCTTATATTTTGGTATGATATAGCTAGCAGTTGCTAAACTTTGTTCGTTTCACCGTGATGGTCCGGCTCCTTTGTAGGATAGACCAGCTGCCTTTTTGTACCAGGCAGCTCGTAAAAGGCGAGCATAGGCTTACCGTCACTAACACTGTGACATCTGACTAGGTGGTGGAATTTCGTAGCGACTCGCCCGCATTGGTACCACCGCCTTACCTATTCCTGCAGAGCTGACGTTAAGCTCTTGCCGTTGACGTGTTTCGGTGCGGAGGGTAAGGTAGCCGGTAAACTTACTTTTTCGCGAGACCTAACATCTTGGCTTCAGGTTGCCATCGCACCATTACTACCTTTGGTGTCGTCTTTAGCTGGCCTGAATTTCTTACCATCAGGATATGCGTCTGCTTGTTTGCCTTCCAATATCATAAAAAAATATCTAACAATCTTGCATAATATTTTTGTTTACTGCATTCTTCAGTACATGCT
>DVZK01000914.1:0-10549 GCA_018236665.1 Calephelis perditalis
TAGTAAAGCATATTCATGTTAATCTTGTGTATTTTTATCAGCAAGATATATGATTGCTTTGTATGAAAAAAGCAGTAGAGTGCTGACGTATTTTACCGTATATGGCCCCTTAATAGCTGTTAATGTCAAGAGAGACGATGTTCGCCGGGTCGGCTAGTATAATACATTTGTGAACTTATTTAAGGTAAGGATATCGACGTATCTTTTCATAGGTCTTACTAAAACAATAATTATACACGTCATATATGTATATAGATGTACATCGTAATATCTATGATGTAATCTCAGCAAAAAAGTTGTATTACGAGTATAAAGATCTTACCATAAATCTTCTCTCTTTTACAATTGTAAGGAAATTTCGACAAAAAACAATTCCCTTCGCGCTCCACGGCTTAAGCTAGTCAGTAGTCAAGAGGTTATGTAAATTGTTTAACGAAGGACGCGCTCTGAGTCTAAGTCAGATGGCGCACTTAAAGTATTAACATTTTAAAACGTTATTCGTATTAAGTATACAATCATTTTTCCGTTTAACGCTTATTGCTCGCTGCGAATGTGTTATTTAAAGATCAGGCGCTGGTCTTTAAGTCCCCCAAAAACTATTAAGTATTAACACCTATTACGATGTCAATAATTGTTTTCCTTTTTTTAAATATACTATGCTTTAACTAGCTGTCGCTCGCAGTTTTGCTCGCGTAATTCTTATACTTGTCTGTAGAATAAGTGTAGTGTAAGTTACACTAATTGAACCTGACCCCCAAATAGGCGAATTATATGCTTGTGTTAGGGGTGCTAATCAACGATATGAATACATAAAAATACTTAAATAAATTTAATAAGCACTCAGACCTAAAAATGCAGACATCTAAAATATGTTCATCACACAAATTCCTGTCCCCGTCGGGAATCGAACCTGAACCTCGCGACTGGACGATGGAATTAGGCGTTTATGATAGTTCATAGACAAAAGAGGCGGTCATACATCTGTATGTCGCAAATTTCGGAGAAGGATTGTGTTAATTGAGGTCATAACTGGTAACTTAACGATGTTCAAAGTAGGTAAGCGATTGTGGAAGAAAAAGCCGCACTTCTGCCTTGTATATAGGCTACTAGCTGACCCGGCAGACGTTGTTCTGATTTTTTTAATGTGATTTTAGTAAAAAATATAGAATTAATCTCGTTATCACTTAGGGGTATGAAAAATAGATAGTAGCCAATTCCACGACCTACCGACTATGCATATAAAGTTTGGTTTGGTAAGTTTCGGAGTAGTACAGTTACTGACATTGTGACACGAGAATCCTATCAATATTACAAATGCGAAAGTTTGTTTGTTTGTTACTCCTTCACGCAAAACTGCTGAACCGATTTTCATGAAGTTAGGAACACACATAGAGGTAACTTTTATTAACACATAGGATAGCTTTTATCCCGAAACAATGTTCCTGTGGGACCTCGCGGGCAACGCCGTGGGCAACAGCTAGTTTTATATATAAGTTGATCCATCCAGACATCCGGTGATTTGCAGACTTACTATTTTTACAGAATTTTCTGCTTGATAGTTATTATAAATGGTTCTTAAGACTCAACTTTATAATGTCAACATATGCTTGATATATTAATATTTCAATCATTTGATTGCTTAAAATATCTATTAAAGATTCTATCCCCTAATTATAAGTTAAATGACAAGAATCTATTTTAGTATTATATCTTTTTTTATGTGAGAGGTCAGTGGTAGGCACACGGCTCTCCTGATGGTAAATAGTCGTGGCTTTTAGACACTGTAAATGTTACAGGTGCGTCGCTGTTCTACAGCCGGGATGGAAAGTCTTTTGTACAAGTCTACCGGCTACCATGCCCTCCAGACCGCAACATGACAGTCATTTTTGCGGCAGGAATAAGTATTGCGATGGATATTTAACCAAAAAAGATGCTGCACAGCACTCGACCACCAGCGGTCATATTGGGAATGACCTATTAATTTACCTGTGCTCGTCCCTTACGAGCTGCTTTGCAGAGAGACAGATGGTCTATCCTACTTAGCAGACCCGGACCAACACGGGGAAATATATAAATGCGATAGTTTACTTATTCTTATTTCATAACATAATTGGTGTAATTGTAATTGTCTTTATTTGTCTTGGTGTGAAACTATGTATATGTGTACGTGTATTTTTTAATAATACTATTTAAGGTAAACGCTAATCATTATTTTTCCCAATAACAGCTCGTCGTTGGCAATGAACTGAACGTTTGCTCATTAAAATGTACCCATTCATTCTCCATAGGTACCCATTCGTTCCTTGGCAACTTGCCTCCTCTTTTAAAAGACTGAATCTGAAAACTCGCACTTTTCAAAACACATTCGGAGCCAATATAAACAAATTGCTTTTTGTTAAATAAAATATCAACTTGATATTTTCAACTTTCTCAATGTTCTACACACTAGCGTTTACGATGAAAAACAAAATGGAAATTCTAGCTAGATTACCTAAATTTTATATAAAAAATGTTGGCTGGTTTCTCTGTTTTTCTTAAACAGTTATTTCTATTCAAAGCACAGAAGCTAAAAAGAAAAACTTATAACTTCATATACAGAAGGAATAAATTACCTATTTTTTTGTTTTCGTCACAATCATAGAATATTTGAGCTCCTCTTGGCCGAAGCATAACTACACCGACCAACCGCGGTAACCAACCAACGACGAACGACCAACAGTATATTTCTAGGTTTGTGTGTTTATTAAATTTATGATAGTACCTATAAAATATTTCTATTTACTGGTATAATTTGCGGTTAAATCAATTTGTGATATTTGTTATGTTTGATGAATGCTCTTGATGATATGCAATGATAATCCTAAAATCAAAAACTAAGCCCTTATAAAACTAATATGTAATGTAACTGAGAACCGAATCCGCCAGTTTTCAAACAAAAACAATCCCAATCGAAATCGGTAAATCCGTTGAAAACTTATGATGGCACTGATAAAAACACGCATAGACCTCCTTTTTTTCTGCCGGCGGTTAAAATATGGCATTTCACTAAATCTATTATTTCAATAATGTTTGACATGCAGATATTTACGATTAGTTGCTAAACACAAAAAAAATCCTTAAAACGTCTCGTCATTGCAATATCTAAATCATTTGGCGGTAGACTACTGGTATTTAGTAGTTATATATCTGCAAGGTACTACTTGTTGTACGACTTGTTATATGAAGACATATATGTTTTTTTACCGTGTTAGTCCGGATCAACTAAGTGGTTATCCTATGAACCATCCTCTCTGTTAGGCAGCTCGTAAGAGGCAAGCGCAGATTAAAACATTAGTCACTACCAACAAGAAAATTTGTTTTATAACGCTGAGCAGCCACTTGCCTGGGTAGGGATCCACTGCCTCACATATTCCTGCCGCCGTAATGGCTCTGTCACGTTCAGTTCTGGAGGCATCTGAAACATATTTTATAGTGCCTTTTGGCCACGGCTGTCTCTTACCATCCAGGATAGGAGCGTGTGCTTCTTCGCTATCATATCACATAAAAAAATGTTATAATACTTGCAAAACCCTGTAATATTATTAAGGGTAATAAATACCCAAACGCGTCAGAATTTGTTTTTACATGATTTCATAAAACAACTCAATACTACACTACAGAAATAATTCGAAATCGAGCATACGAATTGTAGTTTTATATCCCATCGTTACAGAGAATATCCCATAAAAGGCAACGAGTGTAAACGATGGCATGGCGTTTCGCCAAGATGACAGTTCAAATCTATATGTTGTTTGATCGTTGGCATACAACTGTGGGAGCGACGGAACGGAAAACGATACATTTGATACAAATGTTACTACATGTAACTAGACAACATACGCTATAGTGTCGGAATCATATTACTCTATTAGTCATTTGGGGGGTTAAGTTTTGAAACAAATGTTAACCTATGTTTGATCCTTATTTTGAACTATGTATACGAGTATAATTGTGTATCAAAATCGGTTCAGCGGGTTAGCCGTAAAACAGCAACTGGCAGACAGACTTTCGCATTTATTTTTGTTCAGTTTTTATTTAAACCGCCCTTGAATCGCCTCTGCGGTCTAATAGTTCTGTTTTGAACTTGACATAATGTGGTCTCGGATTCGATTCCAGGGTCTTCAGTATAAGTATCTTCACACCCATATCCCCGAAGAGGTACAACCAGGCACATCACAACTACTAGCCGAAGACACTGAGTCCAACGATGTGATAGTTGGCAAGCCTATCGCCAACCGGGCACATATCAAATCCCGGGCAACCTTTTTTTTATTAGAAAATCAGAAAACCCAATTTTCATTCTATTGCTCGACCCGGAGTTCGAACCCGGGACCTCAAGCAGTCAAACACAACAACTTAACCGTTAGACCACAGAGGCGATTCTAGGGTCGGCCAACAAATACGTGTTTAACAACTTTTTAATAAAAATAATTTAATAAATAATTTTAATTAAAATTTATTGAATATTACATATTCAGAAAATTTCATTTCATATAAAGAAAGGACAACAAGTTTGTAGGTGACCAATAGAAAAAATAGAAGATGTGTATTTTCAATATTCGAATTACAATAACGTTGCCCGGGATTGGATATGTAAGTGGTTGGCAATATACCCTATGGGACTTAATATTTTCGGCTAGCCCTGGTTGCACCTCTGTCCATTTCTTCGCGAATACAAGGAAGAAGATACTTTTTTCGTAGGTATCTCGTCTGCAATTCATCCGATTACGATAATATTTATCTACATATACAGGGTAAATTTGAAAGGTCTAGATTTATATTTCACACATTCCTCGTGTTGGTCCGGGCTCCTATGCCGAATCCTTCAGTAGTAAAGTTTCGCAGCGGCTTGTCCGGATTGGTACCACCGCCTTACTGCTGCCATAGCGTCAGTGCTTGCCGTTGACGTATTCCGTTTTGGAGCCGGTCCGGTCCGGTAGCCGGTAAACTTATTTTGCTCGAGGCCCAACACGATGGCTCCTAAGTAAAGGGGCGTAAGTAAAAAAAATCAATTTTACAAGGAGAGCACTTTTTGTGTTGTCATGACTGTTATTTGGCCGTAAGTTTTAATATATTTAACCGAATCATATGATGTTTCCTACGAAGCATAGTAATACAATTACTAATGTTATGATATGAACAATATTAAAATATATTTATTAATTAATGATATTTTGTAGTTTGGCCTTTTTACGAGGTCCTCTTTTATCATTTTTTATTTATAGCTCAATGTAAAAAGGCGGAAGCTGCTGTTTGGCCTTTTACTGCGCTATTTTTTTAAATCCTATTGTTTGCTAAGACATTGTTTATTATATTTTATATTAATTTATTAAATCTGTCCGTCTACATATAAACAAAGAGAGACCTAATTTAATAGGTTCTAAATGAAGTTTTAGCACATTCGCCTTTTTACTGTTCATGGGCATGTTAGGTACTTACAACGTATATAGACTAATTTGAAATGAAACGAAAAGTATAAAATCAGCTTTCATATATTTTATTTTATAATCAACTAAAATATTTATTCAAAATTTGTAATCACATAACGCTATATGAACAAAATTACTAATAATCGGATATAAGTATAATTAAAATGGAATCAACTTAGTTTTTGGTAATTAATAAATAAAAATTATAAATCAGCTTTCATATTAATTTTCTAATCAACTAAAATATTCATTCGAAATTTGTGATCACATACACAAAATGAACAAATTTACTAGTAAATATGAATGATGTTAGGCCATCATTCATATTTACTAGTAAATAATAGTAAATAAATGATTAAAAAGGAATTAACCTAGTTTTTGGTAACTAATAAACAATGAATTTTCTATTATTATAAGAGGAACATTATTAAAGATTTTAGTTTAATTATACAATACTCCACTAATTCTATCACAACCTTAAGAGCAGACTAGTTAAAACTATGTTATTTATATTCTTTAATAATTTTGGTTGATAGGTTCAGTCTTACTCTTGGAATATTAAAGAAAGTTACGTTAAACAAATAAATCAACACTTACAATAAGTAGAAATATTAATAAAAACAACTTAAATCTTATAAATCAACAAAAATATAACATTTAACTTAGCATCGAGTAGGAACAAATTGTTTCATATAGGTATATAAAAAATATATAAGTAATCAAATAATATACTAAAAAAAACATCTGCCCCGTTTGGGTGAGTTTATGATGGCTTGTGATTAAGTCAAAATAATACAAAATTTCAAAATTAGAAAAAAGAAATCAAATATTAAATTAAAAATCGTTATTAGCTTCTATTACTCTTCATCAGAACTAGAATTTTCATTTACTTCAGCAGTAGACACTAAATTAGAAAAGAAGGTATGATAAGAAACTGGTATCACCCTATTATTACACATAGATAAGAGATCCTTCTTTTTCTCATTTGTAATAGCTAATTTACTAGTGTAACATTTATTCAAGCTAGGTTCTACTGGAACCGTATCCCGCTTGTTTAATCTGGTTATTCTGTTCGTTTTAGGTTTAATAACATTAATTATATACTCTGTCGCCTCTTCAGCCAAGTCATATTTATACTTTAGGCAAAAAGGTGTATTGTAATCTACCATGACGCATTTTATTTTGGACCACTTAACTTGGTCACCACATTCAGATTTCGTCCAATTATACAAAGATGAATTCTGCATTTGTTTGAAATCAAAAATCATTTCTTGAGTGACATCCACGACATTATATGCTTCACCTGTTTGTTTCGCCCATCGAATCAAAGAAAACCATTCTGCGGGTGTGTAAATGATTTTATTTTTAGCAGCTTTTTCTATAGTTGCATGGACACTGTCAACTTCTGATTGGGTGTGGCCTTTCTCCAGATACGTATGTTTTATGTTTATTTTAAAAGTTTTAGATGCATATAAGTACATAAAAAATACAATTCTGTTTCTGTTTTGGCTGGAACAATTGTCCGACCAAAAACGGAAATCACGGTAGCCTTCGGTTGATTTATTTCTAATTAGGTCATATACAAAACTAGCAATTTCATTAGGTCCTTTCTTACCAGTTTGCTCAGACCATAAATAACAAAAGCCCTCCGATTTCGCAACATCAAACACCGTAAAATTAAACAACTTGAGTTTCATTTTATAATAAAATATACTGACATCGCCATAAGGACAATACAATATTTTCTGCATATCGTAACAGGCGCAAAATATTTTGTCAGTATTAAGTTTAGCTTGTTTCTTATCCTCATCCTTTAATACTCGTGCTAATTTTTTGTTTTCTATATGTGTAGCATAGGCCAATTTCATGTCATCATTTGGTTCTAATACGTTTTTAAAAACATGGCAGGTATCACATAAGTCCTTTTTTGGTTTGTGGAATCCCAGGTTAAACTTCTTATTTACAATATCACGGTAGTGTCGTAAATTTTCACATTTTGAAGAGTACTTGTTGGGATCAAACCATTCCTTATACATTGTATACATTCGCCTAAATGTCAGTGACCCATCTAAGTAAAGTTTGTTTGTGTCTTTACGGCAGTAATGCGACTCTACTGGCTTATACGATGCTACGTGGTCGGTAACGCTTTGTACCATTATATCATTAATAATAGCAGGATGATTAGTGTGATGGCCTCTCTGATCTGTGGATGTTAACTCACCAGCACATTTTTGTAAAGCAGTTCGAACTACTTTTTCACTCACAGAAAATGTTTGTAAAAATGTTGTTTTACAAACCCTTTGCTGAGCGTTGTCAACTGCGGTTTCTACACTACCGTCAAAATCGTTTAAAATAGGTAAATGATATATGTTTGTAAAAGAACGGCGAGATTGATAGTCGGTAACAGTTCTACGTTTATTTATTCTCTTTATATACTGCGCAAGGACATCCCACTGCTTCGAGTGATCACCAATAGCCCAAAATTTATCAAATATTTTTTGACGTGCAGAATCGGTAAATTTTTCAGAGCATTTATATATACATTTAGAATTACATTTGATACTTCCAAGGGATTTTGCACCACGCAGCTTTCCATCACGGGTATTATACTCTAGGCCTAAATTTTTCAATCGTTTACGTTTCATATCCACCCATTCCTTCTGAAATCTTTCCCTTAGTCTCCCTACATCCTTCCTTTTAGAAAATACTCGCTTTCTATTCCTTAAAGCATGTGGGGAAAAGATCTCACCTGATGAATAAACAGCTGATTCGCTCATTGTATTCGATTGGTTATCGCTAGATACAATAGGACTTTCAGCTCGTGGTACCGGGTATTCCTCATTTTGTATTCGTTTCGGTGTAGAAGTTAAGAAATCTGGTTGTAAATAAAGATCATTATCAATAGCAATATGTACCGGAGAAGAAGCCGTAAATGACATAGCTGGCGACGGAATTGGTGTATTGTAAACAGCAGTTCCACTTATTATAGACATTTCACTTGGTTCTTCTTGGGGGTCTACTGTGGAATGTACAGACGTGTTGTGAAACAGTTCAGAAGATAAATCTTCAACGGCGTACTGCGCGCCAGACTCCAGCGGAGACACTATAAAAAGAAAGTTCATAATTAGGTAGGTATCTAAGTGTAAACATCAAGAAAACATCGTATATCATCACTTACGCCTTTACGTGTAATTCGAAAGACATAAATTATTAAGGTATAATTTCTAGTATTATTTAATTTATTAAGTTTTAAAATGTATATAATGTACATAAAATAAACAAAAATACTTAATGAAACATAAAAAATAAGCAATTAAATAAAGGGCGAATATGATTATTCATAAAATGTACCAAGTAAAAAGGCGAACGTGCTATTTCGCCTTTTTACATAGTTTGTCGGAGTAAATGGTCAAAAAACATATACAAACTTATTTTATTAATATGATCTTAATAAAATATAATAAATACAATAAAAAACAACAAAACATGTCTTACCTGGATATTCGGTTTCCTCGTTTTTATTTTCGAAAGGTACATCTTGATTGTTTTCCAAATTCAAATCTTCGTTTAAAATACTGTTAATAATTTTTTGAGCTCGTGTGAACCCAAACGTTTGGTTACGTTTCATTATTGACCTAATATTACAAAATTATATTTTAATTATTGAGACGATTGCGCCGACGCAGCATTAAGACGGACCGCTAGCCGCGCACTGAGTATACAGACCAAAGCGGCACTACCGCCCCTTCACCCCGCTTCCGCGGAGTTCGCTGCGCACCGTATAAAGGCCTTAGGTTATATTCGCCCATATACGCTACTTTAATGTGCACATTCGCCTTTTTGCCTAATTTTTAACTTTTGAATTATTACAAAAATGAATAAAATTATTTTTTATAATCATAGAATAGGACATTGAGAACGCATTGCACTAATTGTTGGATAAAGGCCTAAGTGGCACTTACGCCTCTTTACTTAGGAGCCATCGATATTAGGATAGGACATGTTGGTACAAATAAGTATTTTGTAACAACTTTTAAACGCACATATTCTGTAGTTAAATAAACTTCAGTTTCAGTTTTCAGTTTCTATATTTTTTATTACGCGGGAAAAGCATGAAGCTAGTCGTAATATACAGATAATATATGGACTGTATCATCATTATAAATGACTGCTTTCGATAGCTTCTGTAAACCAATATATTACTAAAATATTTAAGTGACTCTATAAATACCCGGGTCAAATAATTTTAGCTGGAAAGTAACTCAGATTTATCCTGATTAACTGTTTCTTTAAGGGGGATTATTTTAAATTGAAATAAGAGTACATTGGTTACTACAGTTAATGGTTCCGTAGATAATATAGGCATTTTAACTGAGTTTGCAAATTGGAAGTTACATGTTCGATTCCTATATTTTTGATAATGAAAATTAAATAAAATAAAAACTTTGTGAATGTTTATCGATATCTAAATCATTTCTGAACCGATTTTAGAGTACATTGGTTCATACAGTTGATGGATTCTTAGATAATAAAAGCATTTTTAACCAACTTTCAAGAATTGAAAAAAGAAAATGAAATCAAATGAAAATTTTATGTATGTTTGTCGATATCTACGTCATTTCTGAACCCATTTTAGAGTACATCGGTTAATACAGTTGATGGTTCCGTATATAATAAAGGCAGTTTAACCGACTTTGAAAAATGGAGGTTATATGTTGAATACCTATATTTTTTGGAAATAAAATAAAAATGTTATGTATGTTAATCGATTTCGCATTTTTGGTCTAGCGGTCCAGCGTCGGACTTGTCTTCTAGAGGTCCCGTGTGCGTTCCCCGTTCAAGCAACAAACAAAATAGGAAATGTTTTAATTTTTTAATAAAAATAATGTTGCCCGGGTTTTAATATGAGAAAGGTTGGCAATAGGCTTGCCACCTATCACATTGTAGGCGTGAAGATACTTTATTTTTAATCGATTTTTACGTAATTTCTGAACCGATTTTAGTTTATTTTATTTGAAAAAGCGTACTTTCAAGGTGATCGCATTGCCACCAAGTGTGGATATCATGATTGAATCTCAGGG
>DVZK01000915.1:0-10549 GCA_018236665.1 Calephelis perditalis
AGGTAGCCAAATGCCTCGTCATCTAATTAGTGACGCGCATGAATGGATTAACGAGATTCCCGCTGTCCCTATCTACTACTCGCTCGCCGACTCTCGGGCCGTGCGGACGTGTTTATCGCTTGCGCGCTCGAGCGCGGATAGTGGGAATTTTCCATTGTAGTCGTCGGCTTGACTACTGAATAAATTGTGGATTGCTATAGTTATATACTTTTATTTTAGTAAATAGCAATGGTGCAGTGATATTTAAATAAATACTGTGTTGTTTTTTGTGTGCAAAAAGGATTGCAGTGATCGGAAAGGACCGGATTTTCTCTGTTTATACTGCTAAGTACTTTCATATTATTAGATTAAGATTCTGTATTCTTATTTCTTATTGTTTTAACTTTATAATAATAGATAATTAAGGACTTTAGAATTAAGAGTTTGTATCAAACCATGCACGTGGTGACCGCATGGTTTCGTAGGTTATAATTGACTTTGACGTTGGCAGACGTTGACGTTTGACAGCTGACAGTGACGGTTCTTGCGTTCGGACAATTATTTTGCCAGTGTGACACTTGCGCTCGGACAGTTATTCTGCCCTTGCGACACTTGCGTTCGGACAACTATTTTGCCAGTTCGACAAGGGTGTGTGCGTTAATGTGGCTCCACCATTCATAATCTCATTTTATTACTTTTTCTTTTTTGTCGCCAACTAATTACGCGAACTACACTTTTACAATTTTTCTTATTATTAAGTAATTGTGAACAACGGAAACATAAAAATAAATATGGCTGATCGTAAGGTCGGTAAAGAAAAGGGCAAGGTCAAAAATTGGGACATAGAGATGCGCAAAAGGAGATCGCAGGAAAAAATAGAAGAGGAACTGGCCAACCTTAGACAGTTAGAGGAGGAAGAGGAAGAGCGTCAGACAGAATTCCTGCAAGGGGCTATGGAGGAGGAGCTGGCTGAGGAAGCCTTTAGGCCACGAACCTCGCTGGCTAGGACTCCACCGGGAGGCATAGGAGCAGCCCCAACCATGGAGGAACTAGACAGAGCAGGGGTAACATCGCAACTTGCGCAGAGGACGCAGATAACTGAGGAAGCATCATGGACGGAACCTAGGACAAGCGAAAGGAATAAACGTCCTTTGACCTCCCCGGATGAGGTCTTGGAGCCGGTGAGAAGCAGACTTCGCAGGACAAACGCTGAGGAGATACCACCACTGGGTGGTATACTAGCAGGATCAACCTTAGCGGCAAGGGACGATGTGCAATTGTACAGCACACCACTGGGCGGAGAAGCCAACGAGGGACAACTTCGGTTGCCTGGTGACGATCAGCTGAAAATGGCTACAAAAGAGGATTTAGTGTCAATTGCTACCGGGGCAAGTAAAGGAATAATGGCCACGATGCGCGGGAAAACGAGTAAAATGAATAAAGAAGACATCGCCAGTGTAGGAACCTACACGGAAAGGATGTCGGCTGTCATAACCACACTCGTGGCTAGACTGGCGGAGGCAGAACTCGCTTTGTGTAAGGCAGAGAACAGAACACGTCTAGCGGAGATGACCACGGGACTCCAAATTCAGACAGATTCGATGAGGGGTACTGAAATATCAGTGGCCAATGCGACAGGACAAGAGCGGTCATACGCCAGCTGTCTAAAGCTCTCAGGAAGCAGGTCGATGCCCAAGCCCCAAACTAAGGAGGGTGCGGTTTTAGCAATATATCCGGCGACAGAAGGAGGCAATTTGAAAACGTCAGAGGACACCAAGATGAAGCTAAAATCGGTTTTACACCCGGGTAAAATAGGAGTACGTGTTACCAAGGTAAATAAAGTCGGGAATGCGGGGGTAGTTATTAGGACAACAGGTGCGGAAGCAGCGGCTAAAATCAAGGAAGCCATCCCCGAGGAATTGAGGGTAACAGAACCAAAAACTAGGAAGCCGCTAGTAGCTCTCTTGACAATTGATGGAGATCCCAATTTTGATCACGTGGCGGACTGTCTTGTGCAACAAAATCTGAAAGAGAAGGGGTGGACACAGGAGGAATTAAGGGCGAACTGTAAGTTAGCTTTCAAAAAGTGGAGGAGGAATGGCACTGGGACCATGATGGTTCTGGAATGCACCCCTAAACTAAGGGATATCTTAATACAGCTGGACCGGGCTTACATTGGGTGGGAGGCTGTGAAAGTGGTCGACTTTCTGCAGGTGTCATGCTGCAGCAGATGCCAAATGTACGGGCATCGGGAAAGGGTCTGCAACGCAAAAGAGCAGGTTTGTGGCAAGTGCGGGGAAACGGGTCACAAAGGGGATAAGTGTACTGCGGCTTTCAATACATGCGCCACCTGCAAGAGGTTCGGAAAAGCGGATGCGACCACACACAAAACAGCTTCGATTGACTGCCCGGCCAGGAAATTTGCAGAGAGCCGAGAACTTAACATGATTAACTATGGATAGGAAACAAATAGTGAACGTTGGACAGTTAAACCTCCAGAGGTCGGAGATTGCGACATTAGAGGTACCAGCCATTATGCACCAGCATGACTTGGACGTAATGCTTATACAAGAGCAGCACAATGGCTCAGTCAATGACTGCCTCCAGAAAGGGGAAAACCCAATGGCGGGTATTGTTGTTAGGGCAAAGGATCTAGCAGTTTGTACTCTGGAACATTTGAGTAATGAGTACTGTTTGGTTGCCCAGGTAACGGGCCGGGGGTGTGTGGCATACTTCGTGTCTGCATATTTTAAATATTCGGACGAGATAGGCAAACATTTACAACACCTGGAGATAGTGATTGCAGCGTTGAGGGGACAACCGCTGGTAATAGGGGCAGACACAAATGCGCACTCACCCCTATGGTTCTGCGACCGAAAGCAATACAGCGGGAGAGGGCCTGAAACTGAACATCGTAAGAGGGAAATGGAGGGCTTTATAGCCAGCCATGACCTGAGGATCGAGAACACTGAACACCAGCCTCCAACTTTTTCAGGCCCAATGGGTCAATCAAACATTGACTTGACACTGACGGCTAGATCAAAAATACGCGGATGGAAGGTGCATGTAGGCGCAAGTAGTAGCGACCATCAGCTAATAACGTTCTCGATGGAGAAAATGGGGATAAGTAACATAGGACTAGAGGCAGAAAGTGCTTTGGAGCCAGAGTTCGACTTGGTGCGCTATAGGACTCGGGGGGTCGACTGGTCACGGTTTCGGTCGCTTCTGCATGTCCGGTTGGGGAGAATAAATAATAGGAGTAACGCCGAAGAGCAGTGCGAGTACCTAAATTCCACAATACAGACAGTTGCCGCGGAGACGTTGGGGGTTCAGCGGGATACCTGTAAGGGTCATCCATGGTGGAACCCCAACTTAGAACGATTACGTAGACTAAGCAACAGGGCGCGCAGGTCTTGGCAGAGCCGCAGAGGTACAGGGGGCTTCTCAGAGGACATGCTGAAATCTGAATACCACAAAGCTAGGTTGGTATACCGTAAGGAAATGCGCGAATCCCACAAAAGATATATAAGGGACTTAGCTAACTCTGGGAACTCCGACCCATGGGGGGCGGCTTACAAGGCGTGTGCAGGGTCAGTCAAGCCACCTAAAAATGTAGTCTATGGCCTCAGGTTGTTGGAGGGACACACGGACGACGTAAAGGATACCATGAGGACCTTACTGGCGTCCCTGTGCCCCGACGATAGCTCAGAGCGGGATACGGAATATCATAGGCTAGTTAGAATCGCTGCTGCGACGATCCCATCGGGACAGGATGTAGAGGGACCCAGTGCAGATTCTGTTGCCAGGGCCATAGGTGGCTTACCTAACAAAGCACCGGGGCTCGACGGGCTCAATGCTCGCATAATCAAGGAGGCATGGAAGGTTGGGCAGGCAGAGATACTGAATGCATTCCGGGCATGCTTCAAGGAGGGCATATTTCCTCGGGTGTGGAAGGAGGGGAGACTGGTGGTCCTGCCGAAAGGAAACGGGAAACCCCTTTCAGACCCAAAGGCTTACAGGCCGGTAACCCTGCTTCCAGTACTAGGTAAGGTGCTTGAGAGGTTAATGCTGATGAGCGCACCTAATGTTTTCGGGGGTGAGTCGGAGAGCCAGCACGGTTTCACCAGGGGCAGGTCTACGACCACTGCACTACTGGATGTTCTGGGGCGGGCAGAAGGCAGCCAGGGGAAATATGTCTACGCCATCTTATTAGACATATCTGGAGCCTTCGACAATGCATGGTGGCCCATGATTATGCTCAAGGTCAAACAGCGGGGTTGCCCTCCGAACATCTATAGGATGTTGGCGGGCTACTTCGCTCAGCGACGGGTGGGCATGTTCGTGGGCAGCCGGGCGGAGTGGAAGGTGTCCACGATGGGGTGTCCGCAAGGGTCGGTTTTGGGGCCAACACTGTGGAACGGGCTGCTGGATGACCTCCTCAGAGCACCAATGCCGCTGGGAGTTAAAGTCTCTGCATACGCCGACGACATAACCCTTACGGTTGAGGGAAGTGCGAGGAGAGAGATTGAGGAGAAATCTTCAGTCGCTCTCTCCACAATAGCAGAATGGGGGTGGCGGAACCGTCTCAGCTTCTCGGTAGGGAAAACGATGGCTATGTGCTTGAAAGGGAGATTACAGCGGCCGCCAGTCTTCCGCATGAATGGAAATCCTGTAAGGGTAGTAGACCAAGCACGGATCCTAGGCGTGACTGTAGACTCTAGAGCCTCCTTCACAGCACATGCTGTGGATATAGGGGAGCGTGCTGCCGGGTGCCTTGGCAAAGTGGCGAGACTATCGACGGCGTCATGGGGACTGAAGTACCCAGCGCTCAGGACAATATATATGGGAACATTTGTGGGGACGATTGTATACGCAGCGAGGGTATGGCACCACAGGGTGGGCGTATACACGGTTAGAAGTGCGCTACTTCGGGCACAGCGGGCACCACTCATCCTGTTAACTAAGGCGTACAGGTCGGTAAGCACAACAGCGCTGCCTGTGCTGGCAGGTGTGCTGCCTGCCGACTTGCAGGTCCGATACGCGGGGGAAACGGCTGGGGATACAGGGATTGGAGCCATGGAAAGGAAGGTGATGAGGTGCACCTGGAGGAACAAGTTGATGGATGAATGGCAGGAAAGGTGGGCAAACAGTAGGGACGGCCGTGACCTATATCGGTTCTTTCCCAAGGTGGAAGAAAGGATGGCTGCGAGATGGGTGGAGCCTGACCATGCCACCTCGCAAATATTAAGTGGGCACGGATGTTTCAGGGGCAGACTAAGAGACATGGGGTTAGCGACGACAGGGATGTGCTTCTGTGGCTCTGCTGAGGAGTATAGAGATCACGTCTTGTGGGAGTGTGACCTATATGGCAGGGAAAGGGCCAAACTGCTGAATGGCATCGCGTTGAAGGAAGCGGGGCCGGTCTACTTTACGGGTCTCGTGGAGAGCCAGGCGAACTACTTGAGGCTTAAAGAATTCGCGCACGCCTGGTTCAATAAGAGATGGCCTCTGGAGGCGAGTGAGTAATGGATTGTGGTGTCCACCCCAATTGGGGATGGCTAAGACCGCCCCTTCAGGGGAGAAGAGTCATATAGGGACAAGGCTGTGATAAAACAACTTGTAGGGAGGGAAGAGATACACGAGGAGGAAAGCCAAAGATGCAGCAGAGCCTCGTGAAGCTTCGGCCCGTAAAACCATGAAGGTTGGAAGGGCCATGGGAGGTGGTGGGTTGTCCCTCTAATACTTTGATACTCGATTTGTAGGTTAAGTTTTTGCGCGACAGAGACGCTGACATTTGGTTTTGTTTATTATTTCTTTTAAATATTATTGGTAATGTTAGGTTTAGTTTAAACTGTTTAATTTTCTTTCTTATATTTCATGGCCATGTGCTCACCGCGTGGGCGAATAGTACTTTATAGGCTATAGACAGTGACACTTGTGTAGTGACGCACTGACAGCTGACGGCTGTCAGTTTGACAATTGAGTTGGCATTGCCAGCATTAGGCAGTTTCGTCTCGGCGCGTGTGTTTTCGTGCTGAGTTTAAATTTTTTAACTAAATAAATACGTGAACTACGAATATTAGTGTATGCTTTTACTAGATTAAAACTATCTTGCGAAATGTATATCTTTTTAATTCAGTTATTACGTGAACTACAAAAATTGTTGTACTTAAAATTATTCTACGAAACTACGGGAAATGGGCGACAGAAATAAAGGTAAAGAGAAGGGTCGGAGTGCTCCCAAAAACTGGGAGTTGGAATTAAAAAAGAGGAGGTCGCAGGAGCGACTCGAGGAAGAGCTAGCAAACTTGCGCCAGTTGGAAGAAGAGGGTAGACGGTGGCAGGAAGAGGAGGACGCGAAGCAAAGGGAAGATGACAGCATACTAGAGGTGCAAACGGCAGAGGATGCATTCAGGCCTCGTACATCGTTGGCCAGAACGCCGCCGGGGGGTCTGGGTCCCTCACCTTTGCTGTCGGAGCTAACTATGGATACAGAGTTGGATAGATCGAGAGAATTACCATCGATGGAAAGGAGTAAGCTGCCGCTCACATCACCAGATGAGGTTCAGGAGCCAGTCCGTAGTCGACTCCGTAGGACTACTGCTACCGAGGAGGTACCCCCGGTAAGTGGCATAACTGGTGGAGCTCTAACCAAGGAGAGTTCTCGCGGTGACAGCGTGGCGACAACCTATACAAAGGAGGCGGCATCGTTGATAATTGAAGGAACCCTCCCTAGGGATAAGTTACGCGATGCTTCCAAAGAAGAGCTAGCTTCGGTGGCCACAGCCGCCAGCAAGGGTATTATGGCGCGGCAAGACCTCCAAGCTAAATAAGGAGGACATTGCAGGTGTAAGCGTACATGCAGAAAGAATGGCGGCAGTGGTCACCACACTCCTTGCCAGACTAGGGTAGACAGAGCTTGCCCTGTGTAAGGCAGTAGGTAAACTCACATTGGCCGGGGCAACAGGTACAGGGATGGGTGGACAAGTGGGACCTGAACCTGCTGAACACAAAGGAGAACACGTAGGACAGACAGTGCAGGGAGCGCAGTACGCGGCTGTACTGAAATTAGGGAAAGCCAATACTACCAAGCCGAAGCCGACTAACCAAGGGAAGGTTATCACCATCTATCCTGCGGAGAAATCCATGGAGGGTCCTCTGAAGACAGCCGAAGTCACAAAGGCGGCTTTGAAGGGAGCGGTGAACCCGCAGGTCATTGGAGCCAAAATTAACAAAGTCGTAAAACTGGGTAACGCGGGCGTCCTAGTACATGCTGCGGACTCAGCTGCAGCGAATAAAATTTAAAATTAAAATTATTATTATTATTATTATTATTATTATTAAATTGGCGATCCCTCCGACCCTGCGGGTTGTGGAGCCAAAGGAGCACCTACCCCTGGTGGCATTAGGTAGAGTGGACGGGCAAATGACAGTAGAGGAGTTTTTGGGGGCTCTCTGGAGCCAGAAATTGGCAGAAGAGATGAACAAGGAGGACTTTGATAAGTACGACACTATGGCGTTCAGGAAGCGTCGGGGAAGTGGTGCCGTCGGAACGATGGTACTTAGATGTAGTCCGGCGGCTAGGGACCTTCTCGTTATGAAGGAGAAGGTGTACGTGCACTGGGAGCGCCATAGTGTAAGAGATTACATCGAAGTGGTGTGCTGCCTTAAATGTCAGCACTATGGGCATATCGAGAAATATTGTCCTGCGAAGGAGCGAATTTGCTCCCGGTGTGGTGAAGAGGGACACTCGATGGGGGACTGTAAGAGTGGATTGTAAGTCCTATGCAATCCATATAGGACAAATAAACCTCCAGGGATCGGAGGCGGCGACCTCGGAGATCCTGCAAGTTGCCCAAGAAAGAAGACTTAATATTGTTCTAGTACAGGAACAATATAGTTCCAGTGACTATCGAATATTGCAAAATGGTGATAGGCCGAAGGCGGGCGTACTTGTTCTGGACCGAAACTTAGGAGTTGTTGTACTTGACCACCTATGTACTGAACACTGCTTCGTAGTTGAGATAACAAGTAGTCGGTTCAAGGTATATCTGGTGTCGGCCTACTTTCAATATAAAGATAATATTTCAAACCACATTGAACATCTTCAGAGGGTATTGGACAGATTGAGCAACGCAAACATAATATGTAATAGGTGTGGACTCTAACGCGCACTCTCCAATGTGGTTCTGCGAGAGAAGTCAGTATGTGGGCAGAGAACCTGACTCTGACCACCGTCGAACCGAGATGGAGGGCTTCATAATGTCCAATAATCTTTGGATTGAGAACGTTGAGTTCCAGCCACCAACGTTCAGCGGCCACAACGGAGAATCTAATATCGATCTGACTCTTCGGCGAGGAGGCGTAAGGGTAATGAATTGGAGAGTGCGAGTTGGGACCAGTATAAGCGATCACCAGCTTATTACATTTGAGGTCGCTGACAGACGAGACAATGAAAAGCAAGAAGAGCATCGCGCTGAACAATGCCGGAAAGTATCTGCTGTTTACCGGACTCGGGCAGTGGATTGGGACCGATTTAGGAGGTATCTTCATCGAAATGTGGGAGGGATGAAGTGGTATGCGTCGGTCGAGAAAGACTATAACCAAATGGCGAAATTGGTATCGCGTGCGGCGGACGTTTGTATTGGCAGGGGCAACCACAAAAACCGCGGTAACGAGTGGTGGACAGAGGAGCTCGACAGGCTCCGTAAAAACGTAGGTAGGTGCCGGCGCCGATGGCAGCGCTACAGGGGCAGGGGAAATGAGGAAGAACGCAGTGCTCTGCTCGTACATCGCGAGACGAGGGCTAAGTACAGGCATGCAATTCGGAACGCGCAAACGTCTTACCTGAGGAACCTGGCCGACTCGGGCAACAGTGACCCATGGGGGACTGCCTATAAATGTGCGTTTGGCAACATCAGGCCACCGAGCAACATCGTGTACGGATGGATACGCAGAGGACGATAAGGCGGCTATAGGATCGCTTATGCAATCCCTTTGTCCCGATGACAAAATTGAGAAAAATACTGCCTATCATAGGCAGGTTAGGGTATCTGTTATTGGAACTCCTTCAGGTAAGGACTCCATGCCGCTTAGTTCCGAGCAGCTGGGGAAAATATAGCTGGTCTGCCTAATAAAGCTCCTGGTATTGATGGGCTTACTGCGAGGATCATAAAGGAGGCATGGAAGGTGGCAGAAGCGCAAATAACAAAGATGTACGCTATGTGCGTGGAGGATGGGGTTTTCCCTTCCATATGGAAGGATGGAAGGCTGGTTGTAATCCCCAAGGGTAACGGTAAGCCACTTACAGACCCTAAGGCTTACCGGCCCATCACACTACTACCCGTGATGGGCAAGATCCTTGAGAGGATTATGATCGAGTGTGCGCCGGGGGTTTTTGGGGCGCAATCGGATAACCAGCATGGGTTTGTCCGCTGCAGATCCACGGCTACGGCTCTATCGCAGGTGTTGGGGATAGCTAGCTCTACTAGGGCAAAATATCTCCAACTGATCTTGATGGACGACTGTGGGGCGTTCGACAATGCGTGGTGGCCGATGATCATGCTGAAGGCCAAACAGCGGGGTTGCCCGCCTAACATCTATCAGATGTTGGCTAGCTACTTCGCTCATAGGCGCGTCGGTATGTTCGTTGGCACCCAGGTGCATTGGAAACGCGGTACGATGTCCTCAGGGATCTGTGTTGGGGCCGTCGCTGTGGAACATGCTGCTGGACGACTCACTTAGGTTGCCTATGCCCAGCGGAGTCACGGCAATAGCGTACGCTGACGATCTGACAATTGCCATCGAAGCTGATACCAGAAGCGAAATAGAGCGGAAGGCGGCAATTGTTATGGGACTTTTAATAGAATGGGGGGAGAGGAACAGACTTTCGTTCTCACCATCTAAGACGAAAGCTGTAATGATAAAGGGCAATTTTAGTAGGCCACCCACAATTAAGCTGGCAGGGACGTCTGTGGCACACGCCGACGCGGTGAGGGTTCTGGGTGTTACCTTAGATTCACGGCGCTCGTTCGCACCGCATGCGATCGATAGCGATATCGGGGAAAGGGCGGCCCGATGTTTTGGGAAATTGGCACGGATCACGTCCAATTCCTGGGGCATAAGATACGAGGCCCTGAAAGTTATATATCTTGGAACGTTTGCGGCGTTGCTAACCTACGCAGCACCCGTGTGGCACCATAGAGTCACATTTCACACTGTGGGCAGTGCTCTTTTGAGAGCGCAGAGACCGGCACTGTTACTGCTGACCAAGGCGTACAGGTCCTCGAGTACGACGGCGCTTCTAGTTCTGGCTGGCGTACTACCGGCTGATTTGCATGTGGAACTGGTTGGGGAGGAGTCCGCGGGTAGAGAACCGGGAGAAAATAAAGCTGACAAAAAAGTCCGCAGAACTGCAATAAGAAATAGGGTGATTTGGAGGTGGCAAGACAGGTGGGACAGTTCTGGTACTGGCAGAGATCTGCACAAGGTTTTTCCTTGTGTAAGTGGAAGGTTAACGTCAAAGTGGGTAATACCAGATCACCAGACGTCCCAACTGTTTATTGGGCAC
>DVZK01000916.1:0-10542 GCA_018236665.1 Calephelis perditalis
TAGGCTTGCCACTTATCACATTGTGGGACTTAGTGTCTTCGGCTAGTCGTGGGTGCCTTGGTTGTACCTCTGCCTACCTCTTCGGGCATATGGGCGTGAAGATACATTGTCACTACAGCTTGCTTACTCTGTAGACAGGCCACATTGCTCGCAGACCCGACAACCGCTGGAGAAGAAAAGTTCTCGAGTGGCAGTGGAGTGGTTCCTCCAGAAAGGATAATAACTATGTAGAGTAAAACATATGGTGGTGATACCAATAGGGTCGAGGTTTTGCTAACACTCTATCTTCTGATAAATGTAGCCATTTGTGACGACACATTGTGCTATTTTATTGAATAAGGCGTTTAAAACCACTCCACCTTCTTGACGTCTTGAGGTCCTAGGTTCGATCCATGGGTCGGGCCACAAAAACATAGAAAATTCTGTATTTTCAATTTTCTAATAAAGATATCGTTGCCCGGGATTAGATATGTGCTCGGTTGGCGATAGGCTTGTCACCTAACACTTTGAGGGATTAAGTGTGTTCGGTTAGTCACGGGTGGCCTGATTGTGCCTCTGCCTAATTATTCGGGGATGTGCGCGTGCAGATATGATATGTATGTAAGCAGTTACTAAAACACACATTAGTCTTCAGAGCTACTTTAATACTGGACCTTACATTTTTTTCTCTCTGGTTTTTGGAGGGCTTATACCTAAACAGGTGTGCCAGCCCTATGAATGCTTAAGAAAACCAATTATTTCTGTAATCAATAATAAGTTTTACAAGAACATTTCGAAAAGTTCCTTCACTGTATCTTCATTTGGGTTTGGCCTTACATGACACACACACACACATTAGGCCTCGTAATCTGCTATGTACACATCGATATTTTTATAAGGCTGTGCACTACCAACGCCTTGAGAGCTTATTCCGTATCTGTTATGAGGCATTGTATTGTTAAAATTATATCGTTTAAAAGCGTCACAGCAAAGCCCTAGATTAGCTCTAACTTACTCAAATGAAACCGCCGAGAACAGTTAGTATAGTATGAAATAAAGCATTTTCAAAGCTCACGAATAACATTTCAACGTGAAAACGTTAAATATTAACCTAAAAACATTTAAAAGTTAAAACAAAATCACTGCAGTGCAGATGCGGTTGCAAGCTCAGTTCAAATCCTCATTTCATCCTTGCAGTCGGCAAGAAGCTTAAGTCCGCCCCTGGATGTTCGCAATTCAGCTTCGAATTAAAATGGAATTAAATCAAAGTCGGCCGGAACTTACTACTCCAAGGAATAATTCACTGAGAAAAAACAAAACATGGCCACTTTATTGGATTTTTTAAGCTTTAGATTGAATTTAAATCGATTCTCTAATTAGCGCTGCTTTGTCGTAGGAAGAAGAGTAAGATAAAAATGTATATAAAAATATAATTATGTAAATTTTAAGTTAAGATGGCTACCTATACGCTTACGTCGTAATTTTCATTTACTCTGTCTTTTATATAAGATCCTTTTTAATCCGAACTTCCCGAGTTATCTCCGTGATTCCTTTCAGTTCCTACATTCCACTGAATCTCCTTGTCGTCCTCATGTTAAAACCTTGTTACGTTTCCCTGTTAGTAATTCTGCTTTTTATTCTCAGTCATTCACTGTTCGTGCTGTTAAGCTGTGGAATGCTTTACCTGATAAAATTCGTGCCAGTGAAACATTATATGTCTTTAAAAAACTACTAAAAGAGCACTATCTCTCACAAACATGATTTTTTTTGTTAATCGTCGTTTATATTTTTTTTCCTTTGAATTTTCAGTTATTTATAGAATTACGTATACTTATATAGGTTTATATTATCTACGTATGTATTTGTTCTTGTATTTTATATATTTGTTTATGTATATTTATATGTTTATATTTATATATTTATTTAGATGTTATATATATTTATTATTTTTTAAGTGCTTCATAATCAGCAAATCGTGTATACTTATACACTTGTCTACGTTTATATTTGTTTCTGTTTTTCCTTTTTACGGGTCAACTGCTAGAAAACTCTGTTGCTGGAGATAAGCTCGCCCATCGTACTGTATTATCTTTATGTTTATGTCTGTGATAACGTTTTGTGTACAATAAAGATATTATTATTATAAATTATTATGTTTAATGTTGAAATGCTGTCTAAAATAAAACTGAGGCTAATGGCAACACTAATCAAAATATATTGATTTTTGGTTTGACATCTGCGTTTGACAGTTAACTTAGAAAACAGCAACTGCTCCCCGTTCGAACAGTGTTTGTGATTGTTAATTTTCTACAAATATTTTATTTGTTGTGCACCCAAGGATTAGTTAAAGTATGAGTGAATTACGTCGTCGCCACGGTGATGGCGATGGAAGTGATAGAGCGGAAACTGCTGGAGAATCCGATCATGTATGTATAAATTTTTAACTATTCATTTACCAGTTGCCAAGACAGTATTTAATTAAAATATGTAAATCACAATATATTTAATAGGTGGATTCCGAAGAAGAAAAGGTTCTCGAAGAAAAATATGTTGAAGAACTAGCTAAATCAATGCCTCAAGGAACCGATAAAACGCCGGAGATACTTGATTCCGCCCTCTCTGGATTATCTTCAAGGTGCGTATAATATGTAGTCAATATTTCCTGATCTTCAGACTATTAAATTCCAAGGCAATGTCCACTTACGGAACTTATTAAAAATATTTTCAGTAATTTTGTTTTGTTTACAATATGCATACCTACTCAAGATTGTAGACCAAATTAGGTCTGGTCTACATTAAACTTCGTGCATTTGATCCTGTAATGGCATCAAATTTATAGCTGTAAAGCAATATGTGATATACATTTTTACTACAGGCTGGTTTTTCTATAATATTTTGATTAAGTAATTCCTCTTTTTAGTTAGTTGTTATCTGACAGGCAGAACCTAATAACTTTAAAACTAAAAGCCCTTAACAACTGTTAGTGAATTTAGCACTGAGGTAGTAATAATACTAAACATTGCTATTTTAGTTTTGACAAAAGTTTTATACTTATGTCAACTCAATTTTTGTATTTCCTTTCTGGTTTTGCCATAAATCTGTAATCTACTTTTATTTAACTTTTTATGTATCAAAAGGTAACTTCTTTAATATAAATATGTACCTTCTTCATTTTTTTTAACAACACTTATATGTGGAAATTATGTGGCTCAGATAGGAGCAAATTTTATCATCATAATATCATAGTATTATTTTTAACACTCAAAACACTAAATAATTATTGGTACAGATGGCGAAACTGGGTGATCCGTGGCATTTTTACTTGGCTTATGATTGGTGGTTTCTGCTTTTTAATTTATTTGGGACCATTGGCTTTAATGACTACTGTAAGTATTTATTGTTTGTTTTTATTTAAGTGTTGCTATAAGCTAAAGAAAATTATTTAATCATATTATGTACTACAAAATTGTCACTAGAGAACTAACTTAATTGTAAAATATTTGTGAATTGTCTAAATAAAAGCTATTTTATTTTATTTTTATATATAAGCTAAAGAGCAATTAATTTGGCTAAAGAGTTACATTAAAAAACATATTTGTGATTATTTATATACTATCTACATATAGTTGTATATGTAGATAGGATAGGTTCTTTAATTTTGA
This sequence comes from Calephelis perditalis, assembly GCA_018236665.1. Lineage (NCBI taxonomy): Eukaryota > Metazoa > Arthropoda > Insecta > Lepidoptera > Riodinidae > Calephelis > Calephelis perditalis. The sequence continues at coordinate 3,642 of DVZK01000916.1, forward strand.
AGCATGTTTATTCCACTGCTATCAAACAGCAGTCTCAACTGCTTTAAAAATATGTTGTCAAAGTTGAAGACAAGTGATATAGCCTGACATTTTTGTAATATGTTTAGAATTGAAATTTTAGATATTTTTATTAACGTAATTGTAGCTTGTTAATGAATGCAGAAATACTACCCAAGGAATGATTTAATGCCAGACAGCATCTACAAGCAAAATTTAATGGTTTGACAAACATTGGTGAGAACTAGTAAACTGATCTTATCACATACTTATAGTATAACAGAAGATTGTAAAAGATATAAAAAAGATGTTAATGGTGCGTTTCCAAAATCGCAATGCAGATGACTCAATATCAGGCTAATCATTGTAATAGGTCTTAAACAGAAGTAATATTTTATGTAAGACGTCAGTGAACAAACACACTGTTATCCTGTTGGTAATAGGGAACAGTGGCCTGTAGACATCTTAGATGTTACAGGTGTGTCACTGACCTGTGGCTGGGATGTTAGACTTATTGTGACACTGGCTTCTGTTATCTGTTCTAGTTTGGTGACAGGAATAGGTAAGGTAGTGGATCTCTATCTGGCCCTATGACCAATATTTTAACTAATTCTTGCCTTTACAAGCTGCCTTGCAGATAAGCAGTTGGTCTATTCTACTCAGAGGTCCCAGACTAACACAGGGAGACAAAATAACAATAATAAAAAAATAAGAGGAAAATGCTTGCTTATTAAAGACGTGTCAGGTGTTAGTCTAATCTCTATAGATGTACGGACTATTGTAGTACCAATTTCACTTAAGTCTTTCTTTGTTAATTGAGTAATTTTACAATTTAAATTAAGGCAGATAAATTGGGCAACTTGCTGACCTATTTCTAATTTCGTAATATTTGACCTGGTTTTAGTAACTGGGTATTAAAAATGTATTTAGTGAAAAGGAGGTCGCATTTTCGGTAAAATGCGACCTATTTCGCCGACTGTAATGCCCTAAGCTAATGGATTAGTTATTAGACTCTGAAAATTCAATGAAAAGCACTTTTTGTACTGTAGGGATTTATGAGAATGTTTGGTTTCAAATAAATGATTAGAATTTGTAAGGATTCACACATACTATTGATCTACAGCTTGCTAGTGTATAAATTTGTGGTTCTTTTTCAAGTTTAAAAGGTTTGTAAAGATTGAAACCTATTTGGTATAAAAATAGTTTTTCTTTCCTAATAGTAAAAAATAACTGTAGCATATAGACAACATTGATGTTGTATGTGTATTACTTGATTTATGGAGTAAAACAGAAAGATAATAAAATATATTCGATAATGCTAATGCGGCTTTGGCAAGTGGTTATTTTCTTTCAGCCAAAACTGCATACTGTCACATGTTTACATTTTTTAATATGGCTTTGTTAATTTAGTAATTGTAGAAAATAAGAAACATAAGAGTTTACAAAAATGCGTTAGGAGCCTAGTTATCTTGTTGTATTATATAAATACAAAACTAGCATTAAGATCTATTTAGATAAATTAATAATTAATATAGTACACATATACATAAATTTATTAAATGTCAAAAATTGAAAAAAACTGAGTATACAAATTCATGGTCAAACAGTTGTTTAAAAAATAAAATCGTACACAAGTTTTTTAACGGAATGAAGGTTTCTTAAAAGCTATCTTCATACAGTAATCTGTGTTTTTTTTTAAAATCGAAACTTCTTATAGAGGAAAAAAGCCTGACGGGCTTTCTTTTTCATGTAACTGTTTGCCAAGACCTTTGTTTAAGAACCACAGGAAGGAATCCAGTTGAAATTCAAATATGCAATTTCTTTGAGCTGAATTAAATATTAAACCTGAGTCAATGCAAAGAAAATACTTTTTTTAATGTTTATTTTTTTAATGTTTAATGTTTAACAACAGAAGATTGTTAGCATAACCATTAGTGCTTAATAATAAACATTTTGTTGTCATAATATTATGATATACATAAATAAAAATAATTATTATTTTTATCGATCCTAGACAAAATGAGAAATAGTAAGTGCATTTCATAAACTAATTAAAATGAATTGAAATATTTTAATATCAATAATATTTCTAAAAAAATATATTCACCTTTTTATCCAAAGCTCTTACCATGAGTTTACGGCTTTTCAAATTTACTATACTCGCTACCATCTTAGAAAATTATTGGTATCAAAATTTAGAAAAGCGCCTCTATTGGTAACTAAGAGAAACACATTTTTAGACCAAAAGTGTCATAGATTTTGATACTCAACTTACCAAATGTAATATATACCAACTCATGGTAAAGGCTCTAATCCAAAAACAAAGTCAATATAGAAATATAAGTATGGCTGTGGCAAACATACAAATAAAGTTTAAAGATACTTTTTGAATGTCATAGAATTTATGGTTTAATATATTATTTGACAGTATTATTCTTTCACAGGTGCTATGTGTCCAAGTAAAATGCTTTGAAGAAATCATCAACATTGGCTATTCGGTCTATCGAGTTCATGGACTTCCATGGTTCCGGTCTCTCTCTTGGTACTTCCTACTAGCTTCCAACTACTTCTTCTATGGAGAGAATCTCATTGATTATTTTGGGGCTGTAATCATAAGAACGGTAAGATTAATTTAAGTATTTTTCATTTCTTATTATTTTATTATTATCACATTTGAATATTTTTCAATTTAAATTGCATTGTTTGTACATTGAAAATGCACAAAAAAAATATCATAAAATTAAAAAGATTTATAACCCCTCGACAAAACTTATTCGTAATGTAGCTTAGTTGAGCAATATGCTTATTGATCATATCAGCTATCAAACCTAAGCCTAAAACTCCATTTTGACATTGGTTATGATGCTACAGACGGACACACATACGCACACACGCACGGGCGTACGCATGCACGGGCGCACGCACGCACGGGCGCACGCACGCACTGGCGCACGCACGCACGGGCGCACGCACGCTCACACACGCACGCACCTACGCAGAAACAACACACACAATTTTACTAATTCTTCTATAGACAAACTCAAAGCCTCTTAATCGCCTCTTTGATCTAGCGGTTCGGCCTCGGACTTGACTTTTTGAGGTCCCGGCTTCGATTCTCGGGTCGGACAACAAAAAAATTAGAAAATGTACATTTTCAATTTTCTTACAATAATAATGTTGCCAGGGATTGGATATGCCCGGTTGGTGATAGACTTGACACCTATTACATTGTGGGACTTAGTGTCTTCAGCTAATCGTGGGTGCTCTGGTTGTGCCTCTGTCTACCTCTTCGGGGATATGGACGTGAAGATCCTTTTTTCTCCGTTTTCTTTCTTTAGACAATAATTAACACAACAAAAAATTATTTGCCGAATTAGTACATCCGTTCAGATGAGATGCGATGACTACGGGAATGGGATCCATTTTTATATGTTTATATGTTGATTGATATACGATATAACTTGAGATCCTTAATCAGCCAGATCAGAGTAGTGATAGCAATTCTGGAAAACAGCTGCACAGCAGTAGACCTAACTGTCACCATTTACTGGACGATGGGGCCGATATATGTTTTGTTGTATTTTCTTCTTATTAGGAAACCTGTAATTTATTAAGAAATGACTTCATTAATTCTCAATCTATTACCAAAACCTTTTTGTCAGACAGTCGTTAACGAAAGATTGTAACTGTCACAAAAATTGCAGTATGAAATGTGACCAAACGACTGGCGCTTCAAATGTCCAGGGTGGCAGTAATCACTTACCATCAAGTAAAAAAAAACACCATTTAAATTGGGAAATTTTCACATACATTATAGTAACTCCTAAAATAAAATTTATTACATTAATACATTACACCTTTGCTACCTAATATCTAAGATTCAAATGCCATAAGAGCCTCATTATTAGGTATGAACAAAAAAGACACACTGTGTAGTAGGGGAGCCCACCATGCGAAATGTGTAGTAACTCCACTTGCCCATTGCACTTTGTCTATTAAATAGTGGAGAGTAAAAAAGGTTATGTAAGGTTTTTCTTTTTAGCGGTGCGTTAAATGTCTAGAAGCTAAAATAACAATTTCAGTCACTTGATCATAGCCGAACTCATCAGATATTAATAATATATATATGCCTAATGTGTCTCCGATGCCAGAAATATATCAATCAGACAGATTGCTGTAATAGACAATTAACACATATGACTTGGTTTTTGAAAGTTTCTGAACCTCCTACTCCCGTACGTCTTGTTCAAATCATCAGAAAATTCAAACATGGACTTATTGGCATACAATAAGCCCGCCGTACTTTAATCTGACACGCTCGAGTATATTTTCAAGCCAAAAAAAATTAGACAGACAACCCTACATGCGCGTCTCTATGTAGAGATTTGATACATTATGGAGGTGTTCAACAATGGTACAAGGTATCTCCCATATCTTAATCAGACGCGCCTGAGTTAGTCCAAAAATCCCCTCTTGGGCTCCCCTACTATTTTTAAAGTAAAGTATCTTCACGCCCATATCCCCGAAGAGTTAGACAGAGGCACAACCAGGGTACCCACGACTAGCCGACCTTTTTACTCTCCACTATTTAATCAACAAAATGCAATAGGTCCCCATGACGCTGGAGTTGCTACGCATTTAGCATCGCGGGCTCTCTACTATAATACAACACAGGTAAACGAATCGAGATGCTCTTTCTTACGAGTGTATAACAAGACAGAGAACATGCGCACGGCTACTCTGATTGTAAGAGACAACGGTGGATCTAACATCCAATATTATTATGTTGAATATGGTCAAAAGGAAAAGGGTTCATACTGATAAGCTTTCACATAAATAAAGGCGTAATTGCGTTTCATTCGAACGTATTCAATTACAATTTAAAGTAATTTTTTCAGGTCTTAAAAAACCGCTCAAAGAGTATGATTTCGTCATAGTGGGCGCGGGATCAGCTGGATGTGCGTTGGCGTCTCGACTGTCAAGAAACAGGAATACCACAGTTTTGCTGTTGGAGGCTGGGAAACCTGAAATGTTATTAACCGACATCCCAGCAATAGCATCGATGCTCCAGTCGACTGATTATGTCTGGCATTACTATATGGAACATCAACCAAATGTTTGCATGGGTAAAGTTTTATTCTACACTAGCTTCCACTCGCTTGTTTGCCCGCGTACTAAGACATATTTTTTTATAAATTGTAGCCTATATGTTATCCTCATGTATAAACTCTATTCCTAAAAAACATTATCTAAATCTGTTCCGCAGTTTATGCATAAAAAAATAACAAACATCCATCTACTCTCACAAACCTTCGCATTATTAATACTAACTTCCACTCACGGGTTTGCTCCCCTCTTATAATGTATTATTTTATTAATTGTACCCTTTAGTGTTATTCTATGTGTTCTACATAATTCTTGAGTTCGTGCGTTTGTCACTGAACTCCTTCTAGACCACTGGACCGATGTTGATGACTTTTTGAGTGTGTTCAAGGGAATTCGAGGCTGGTTTAGATTCACAATTTGATCTCCTGGAAAATGTTTATTTAATTATTTTTTTAATAACAAGTAGTTGTTGATTTTGGAATGTTTCACATCGGATTCGACAGACTACGCTACTGTCGAAGAATTAATGTCAAGCGATACGAAACTTGCTGGATCAGCTAATATTCCTGTAAAGTTTTATCTAAATCTGTCAAGTAGTTTTAGTCTGAAAGAGTAACAAACGTTAATCCACTCTTACAAACTTTTGCATTTATAATATTAGCAGGATCAGTAGGATAGCTAACATTCTTGTTGGTTTGTGTTAAAGTTTGAATTAAGAGTGTTTAAGCCATTGGTACATTACTGGGTTAATAATAGGTTAAACCTTAGGGTATAAACCTTTCTAATACAGGTTGATTTAATCATATTTTAGAAAATAACTCAGAGTTAAATATTAAAGCCAGAAATGTGCACCCAGTTCTAAAAAAAAAACTCCTGAGGTAACATACCCACTAAGCGTATTTAATGAAAAAGCGGTAAGTGTGAGCATGAAACTTTGCCACTGTCAATCCAGGCATTTAGATCCGAGTCCCAAACACAGAAACAAACTAATTATCTAATTTTAAATATCAAACATAAAATGGATAGTTGAGTTTTTGTTTTAAACGAACTTTGAAAAAAGGAGGAGGTTATATGTTTGACTCCTGTTTCCTGACCTCCGCCATTTGAGAAACGTTTTTCAAAATTATTTTGTTATTAGTAATAGCATACTCCCGAGGTGGGCCCATTGTTCCCAAGTCTGTCTGACGATAGAACCACAAGAATATCGGAGAAGGTACTTAATTTTTCTGCTCCTAATTAACTAACTTCTTAAAATCATAACCAATTTTTGTTGCACTTAAATTATGATATACAAAAAACATTATAACACTTAAATTATGATACAAAACATATACAGATATACGTATTTCGTAAACCTCAATAAATCAATCGCTTACAATACCACAGCAGGTGTGATTAAGATAACTAAACTATAAACTAAAAAGTTTTTGATAAGTTATTTTTTTACACTTGGACTATCGAAGCGGTGTTTTTTGTTAGGTATAGTTAATACTAAGCGTCATGAACCTTGTTCAACAGGTATGGATAACCAACGGTGTTTTTGGCCTCGAGGCAAAGGAGTTGGTGGGACCAGTGTTGTAAACTACATGATCTACACCCGAGGAAGACCAGCGGAATGGGATCGAATAGCCGCGGAGGGAAATTACGGATGGTAATCTATTTTTTAATCGAAAACATCCGCGTTAAAGGGTAAGAAATTAAAAAAAAATAATGGTTAGGACATCCGTCGGCTTGAGACGAAAGGTTACAGGTTTACATCCTGTCTGGGGTGAAATGTTCTTTCTTTAACATGTTTTGA